>JASAND010003335.1:0-73978 GCA_030248195.1 Trissonchulus latispiculum | reverse complement strand
CCACATCCTCAGGCTTTATAACATTACATATATGTTATAGAATCATGACGCCGCCTTCCATCAAGAGCCAAAGCGGAATAGTTTGTATTCAATATTTCTGAGTTGTCAAGCCAGCGAATTGTAGTCAGCATGGAAATGAATGAGCTAAAAATCGCTGTAACGGAGGAGTATCTCGTCATGCCATTGGGATCATTTATAGCCAGCGTCGGCGGGCATCTAGGACTATGGGTATGTAGAAATTGTAGTGATTTTTGAACATTAAACTTTTGTTTGGTTAAGTTCGTTTTTAACTATACAAGAGAGGATAAGTAATATTGTGCTAGAAACAAACAAACAGTAATCAGCTTCATTCCATTTGATAGCTGTTTTAGGAGTATAAACTGATAGTTCAATCACAAAGATGCAAAATAAGGAGAATAAATAAAAACATAAAGAAATAAATAAAAACATCAACGAAATGAAAGAAGCGCATTAAAACCATATTAAAGCACGACGTCGTTAGGTTTTTTACTTGTTTTTATGTCAAGTAGGTGACCGTCTCGTGTGGCCCACTCAGAAATATTCAACATGCTATTGCTAGCAATATGCAAGTCACGAATGCCCTATATTAATTTTGTCTTAAAGGCCAGTCTGCTGTCAGCATATAAATCAAAGGAAAAGTTCAGGTTGATATTCTAAAACAGTCGCCACCTTCGCCACCTTTGAACCAACTGGGCCACATGAGACACCAAAGGTCAAGTAGCTGAGCATTAATCATTGGCAAATTATTTCAGATTGGGGCATCTATTCTGAGTGTGATACAGCTTTTGCTGCTGACGTGCAACTACTTCTGTGATAAACTAGAAAACAGCAAGACTTGCAGAAGAATAGATAAGTTTGTCGCCGAGTTCGAGTTTGATGAAAAAGCCTACTGGAAGAAACAAAACAAGAAGTGGAAAGTGAAGCAATATTGACAATATTGACAAAACTGTCGTTTTTTATTTTATCTGCTTTCCATAAAATCCCAAATCATTTGCTTCTCAGCGGACTATGTACAATTTGTTTCTATTCTTCACTTAACCCTGTTTGTGTTCCGGTTGTCGTATTTGTATGTTTGAAAGCTTTTAAGATAAATCTTAGCTAATAACCGAATGTGCACTACATGCATGAATCAGCTGATTCATGAAAAAATTACAAGTATGCAAGTGCTAGTTTCAAGTACTTGCACTTGAACAGCAAGCCCAAGTTGTCGTGTTTCATAAAACTTTCCTTGGAGTTGCGGAAATTAGATAAGCAAGTTTCAGGACGTGAACCGTAAACGCCAGTTCAAGTGTGCAAGTTTACAGGTAGCAGATTTTCAAGAAAATAGCGAAAATATTAAAAAAAAATTACCTAGAATTTAAAAAATTTAGAAAATTGTTTGATATTTACGCAGTGCACATCTCAAAACGTCTTGTAATAACATTTCGTCAAAAAATTAGGGTTTTTATTTTTTAATGGTTTTCAATCCAATCTTTCAATCATAATTAATCAAACTACTTGCACTACAAGTGCATGCTGTAAGTTCACAAAATGTACCACTTTTATAGTTGAATCATACTGTAGACTATTAGCCGAAATTTGTGTTGTGTAGAAAGAACAGAAACGTGGTATCAAGAAAACCACTACTATCATTCTGAAGTACGGTTACACAACAACAGAGGAGCGGAATTACCAAAGTCTTTTTTTAAGTTTTCTGCACTTCATGTGTTTCTCAACACAACACTCTGTAAGTTGCCAACTTACAACTCTGTCAGGCAAGTGTGCAAGCTCCACCTGACACTCCATGAAACACTTAACTTGTAGCTGGCAAATACAAGTTGCAAGGTTCCAGCTTCATGAAATTTTCCCCACCCCCAGGTGCTCCGGTCGCCGTCTTCTCATCTTTGAAAACCTTTAAGATACACCCTGTGCTAATTGTACATAGAGTATCCAATAGAGTTCAAAGACATTCCATATATTTAATTCACGACACAGATAGTATATGAAGGATATATACAGTTTATAAATACAACAAGTAGGAAACTCTATAGTTGGCACAGATTTAATTTGGCGGAGTACTTCTAAACTGAGAGGAGGCGGGAAATTTTCGGGTCTGCGTTGGTGGGGGAGTTCGATTGGCTTGCGAAGATTGGGAAACCTGAGTGGTTAGCTTCTGCTCGAACTGCCGTCGGAGGCGATCTAAAAGAAATATTGCTATCGTTACTTATTCCAAACTAAATAAGGGGATGAGACTCACTGACATTTAGGTTACTCACGTTACTAGGTAGGTAGTGTTGTTGCCTGGCCGCCGGCCAGCCAGTTTAGCACAGACCTGCCAACGACGCTAATGCTAGGTATGCTGGGATCGCTAACTCCACCTCCCGATGACCCTAGAGGTGGACCTTGAACTACCTTTGTATGTAAACGTGTGTCTGCCTGCAGAATCGCCAATTAGCCTGAGGCTTACAAGTAAGTATTTTATTGGAACTTTTCATAATTATTAATAATTTCAATTAGGTTAATGGAATTAAAACACGGATTTCATAACTGTGTAGCATTTTTCTGCTCATTCCAACGATATAAAAATTGTTGTAAGCTACATTGCTGCCAACTTTTGTTCTATGCAACAATTTTTATACTATTGAAAAAAGCAGAGGAATTGTTACACAGTTAAATCAACTTTTTAATGTTTATAACCCAGTTAAAGTTATTAAAGTTGTCCGCTTTATTAATAAAAATTTCTAATAGAATAGGTACCTACCGTAATCCTAAGACCAACCAGAGAAGCAGCGAGTAGAAACATGTTTATATGAATCGAGGTTGTATATCATGTTCAGTACATAATAGTGTACAATGTACATAAGAGTTGCATACTCTTATACTGTTATGTACTCTTGCCTACTCTTAGCAGGAACATGTGCTTGACGGTTCCGATGGAGTAAACTTCAACATTTTAAAAACATTTTAAAAGTGTCAGCTGCACACGCAATTTTCAATTCCTCATTTCTTCGGACTGTATTACTGGAAAAGTAAATTAGACGCAACCCCATTTTCGATTTTAATTTCGCTAAAACGGAGGGAGGGGAAGACCGCATATAAGCCTAAGTTTTACCAACTCTTCTTACTTGCATCATTGTTCCACATTATTCTTTCCTCCACCCTTCGCTTTATATCTTGCCTTCTCAGGTTTATGCCAAACTTAATCAGTCGTGTATTCGGCCTGATGGAGTTATAGATTTCCATTTCCGTCTCGTAACTAAACGGACTTCCTTGCTAAAATAAAGATAATAGTGATAATTTATAATAATTTGTACTTTTCCTGAACTTGAACAACTTGAAAAACTACAACTTGGCAATTTTTACATCTTACAACAATATACTATTTTTGTAATAATGTACCTGGTTTTGAACATGGACCTCTTCAACGGTGAGGGTTTCAAGCAGCGATTTGAGCATTCTCGCCAGAAATTCGCCACTCAAATAATTCGTTTCCAGATTCAAGTTCCTGAGAGATTTGTTGTTTTTCAGGACTTCAACTAGAGGCTAAAACGTCAATAATATCTCATGATATTCACATGATTTCACACCAACTATTTAAAGCGGCAAATCAATATCAATATCAAAATCAAAACTATAACAAGCACAGAGTATGAGAAAACAGCAGTATTCATCAGATTGTTTGTGTTGAGCCCAAGAAATCTAATATTGAACAGAATGAAACCATACTGGTCATGATAGTAATTCAGTGTAATGTGTTAAAGTGTCCTGAGGTCCTGAGTCCTCAAAATTTTCTACTGTTCAGTTTTCAGTTTCAACTTCAGATAAATCTTTAGACAATTTTGCGGATTGCTCCCCGGCGAATTTGCTTACTTCCAGGGCAGCATCATTGAGACCAACATTAGCCACACTGAATTTTTTGACATAATCGTTGTACATCATGGCCCAAATCATCCGCTGGATTGGGGGAATGGGGGTACGCTAGAACATCAGAATTGCAACTAAAACTACTACAACTATTTTTTTAAATTTTTAAGTTTTGTAACACTGAATTCTGAAAGTTTCGAGGTCCCCTGAAAAGCTGGTATTTAATAATGATACCGTGTATAAGTAAAAAAAAGGAAGTTACCATCTTGGTGTCATCTCAAAGGAATGCTACAACAGTGAGCTACGGGGTCAGCCCCTCAACTCAGATACCTACACAATCTCCTCTCAATTGTTTTCCTGCTGAAAGAGCAATCAACTCTTAATGGTGGTATCATTTTGTGCTGTGCTTTTATGGTGATTTTTTGAAAAGCTATATATACCATTTCATTTTGAGAGTTGGAAAGAGCTTTATACATCGTTTTAAAGCTTATATATAATCTGTACATTCACAGTAACGAAACTAGCAAAAATAACACAAAACTAGCAAAAATTTTCTGACGCACTGATATCTGACAGTATGAATATAGACAAAAATTTTTGAACATCGATTTCTCAAAACTGTAGAATCGCACAAAAGTTTTTCTTGGGCCATGCTATGAAGGGCATATGGGCCGAGGTTCATCTTTTTGGATTTGGCTTAACAACCTCTATACTATAGAAGATCCGGCAAATGTGCGGTGACACGAAATTTCGCAACTGGAGCTGTTTAGCTCAAATCAAAAAAAATCCCTCCGTAATAGTGCGAATTTTCGTGCAGCCCAATATCACGCAAATCCATTGGGTAGTTTTTGAGAAATCGATGTCCAAGACAAAATGATCGCAGTTTTTCCAAAATGGTTTTTCGGCCAAATCTCTAGCCTAAAGCAACGAATCCCAGCTAAAAGACATTGATAAAATGGGCAATTAGACCGCGTATCGATTGAGTATAAACAAACGAAAATTGTCCGTACGATTTGGCAGTAATTTTGAAGAAACTTGTTTCCTCAGAAATGTCCGTTTTTGACCCCCAAAATCGTTTTCGGTTTATACTGATTTAACCACTAGAGATACCTCAACGCTTGTAAAAGCAAAAATGTTCATTTTGGTACTCTCATTCCGGCCATAACAACCAATCTGATGTATCGACCAACTGTCTATTGAGAGCATAATGCCAAATGCCGAAAATTTCTTATCTTTTCACCTAAGAATGTGAGACTGGTCCCAGAATATTAAAGAGCACCAAAATCGTTTTCGGTTTATACTGATTTAACCACTAGAGATACCTCAACGCTTGTAAAAGCAAAAATGTTCATTTTGGTACTCTCATTCCGGCCATAACAACCAATCTGATGTATCGATCAACTGTCTATTGAGAGCATAATGCCAAATACCGAAAATTTCTTATCTTTTCACCTAAGAATGTGAGACTGGTCCCAGAATATTAAAGAGCACCAAAATAGCATATTTGGAAAGTTTCATCTACTTTCATGAAAATTGAAGCCTATAGGGTCAAATTTACACAAAAGGAAACCACCACCTTAAGGGGGGGCGACTAAAATGGGGGTGCCCCGAATTTGTCCGATTGGCCTAATTTTTGGCGAAGATTTAGAGCATGGGTGGGGTCAAAAAATACCGGGTACTCAGATCTTAGCTGCCTTCCAGTCATGTGCAGCCGTCGCGTTTATGTGCCCGACCCCCACTTTTTCACAACAACCAACATAATTAATTAAAAATTTCTACTGACTGCAAACCCCAAGCTGCAAGGTTGCCATTCACCAATGTGATTTGGCACATGTGCCCCTATCTGCAGAAAAATACTAGAAGTCTGTATCTTATCTGCAACTAAGGGAATTACTCTTCAAAGTTGAAGTTTCGGCAAAAATTTAAAAATTTTTGTCTAACGAAAGGAATATTTTATTACTGGTGCGAGCGATAAGGCTGTAATTTGGCATAAAAGGATGCCCTACAGAGTACTCATTTGTGCCAAATGGCAAGAAATTTTGCCGCGTGAAAAAAATTTTTATGTTAAGTTTAATCTTCGAAAATTGTCGAAACCGCCATTTTCAGTCTGTCGGATCCTGTGTAGAGGCTTTCTGCAGCCATAGAAGTCTCAAACCTTCACTAATCGAGCTGAAATCGTTTGTGGGTGTGTTTTCGACCACGTTGAGTTCAAATATTTCAAAAAAAAATTTAATTTCGAAAAATTTGAATTTTTTATTTCTGGGGTACCATTGCCCAAAAAAGGCGATTTTGGCAATTTTTGAAGATTAAAGCTAGCATAAAAATATTTTCACGCTGCAGAATTTCTTGCCATTTGGCACAAATGAGGACTCCTATAGGGCCTCTTTTTGTGTCAAATTACAGCCTTATAGCTCGCACCAGTAATAAAATATTCCTTTCGTTAGCCAAAACTTTTAAAATTTTTGACGAAACTTCAACTTTGAAGAGTAATTGTCTTAGATTCAGATAAGATAGAGACGTCTAGTATTTTTCTGCAGATAGGGGCACATGTGCCAAATCATATTGGCAAATGGCAACCTTGGAGCAAGGGTCTTGCAGCCAGCAGAAAGTTTTAATTAATTATGTTTGGAGTTGTGAAAAAGCGGGGGTCGGGCACATAAACCCGACGGCTGCGCATGGCTGGAAGACAGCTAAGAACCAACGACCAAGTATTTTCTTGACCACACCCATGCTCTATAACTTCAACAAAAAGTAGGCCAATCGGACAAAGTCGGGGCAAAAGTTTAGTCGCCCCCCCCCCTTAAGGAGGAAAAGTCGCTGTCAGATTTCTGCTTAGTCACTAGCTGAAAAGGATTTAATTCCGTTAATTAGATCACTGTGCCTCATATAAGTCAAAGTTCCGGTCAAGAGCAAAAGTGTAATTCAAACGTTTCATATCACAGCTGGCGCATCCTGGAGCTTGCTACATTGTCGAACTTCCATCCTACTTTTACATGCAGTCAAATGCAGAATGACTCTGTATCTACCTATCTAAGGGAAGCAGGCATAGGAAAGATTGATAAGCCTGATATGGGCAGCCTCGCCACAGGCTGGAGGACGAAGACGAGTAGGGAGAAGGGATGAGGGAGGTTCAGCTTTTCGCTCTCCATTAAAAGTAAAGAATAGGCACTGCCGGGAGTCGTTGGCTCTTCTGCTCCGTAGTCAGACATGCTAACCAGAGTTGGAAGTGGGTCGTAATTTCGTGACCCGCGGGTACCCGCGACCCGCGCACCTTGATCCGCGACCCGCGATCCACGACCCGCGACCCACTGGGTTTTTGCCGACCCACTCGACCCACTTCTTTAATTTGGACATTTCCGTGTATTTAAATACAGTATAGTATGGATCGAGCAAAATTTTCGCTTTTAACGTCTGCATAGCGAAATATTAGTAGTTTCAAAATTAAATTTGGCGAGTTCAAAGTTAACTGCACTAGCTTTCGTCTTCGTTTTTGCTAGATCTGAGCATTCTATGGCCATGCTAATGCAAACATGTTAGACGTGCTGGGATCTCGGTCAGCTAGTAGAACTCAGTATTTAGGCAATTTTTTGAAGATAAAATATATTTTTTTTCTGGAACAGTTTCATAAAATATCGGTCCATTCTTGTTTATTTCTTACACCTGTATGGTGATTATCGCAAGAGTTTTTATGTAAAATGATGTGTCCAAACTTGAATAAGTTCGCTAACATTTTAGCAGTTTACTTCAGATCGCTTTATTCCTACAAGTCAAAATAGTAATGACCATAACTCGTCGAACTATACGTCGACATTCCGAGCTTGACTTTATAAAATATTTACAGAAAGTACCTCTTCATACTCTTTTCGGAAAGATTAGGTTTGCAGGATAGTTACCAACATTATTTTCTCACAACTCAATTCGTCAACCGATGCAGAACCAAGACTTTGGCGTGATAAAATACATAACCCCAATGGCTGTGTCCTAAAGATATTACTGAATTACGCTTGACTGGAGTTTCCAGGCAGAATCGAAATAATTTAATTATAAAAGCAATTATAATGTAATAAATACAAAACAATCAAAAACTAGCGAAAAATTGAAAATTTAATTGCAAATTGTAAATTTTCTAGTAAAACTCGCCCAAAATTTACCGTAAAATTCGTTTGAACAAAAGTAACCATTGACCCACTCTGACCCGCGGGTACCCACTGACTTGAAAGTCGACCCGCGGGTACCCGCGACCCACTTCCAACTCTGATGCTAACCACTACACTATCAGCTGAACTCCCATATCAGGCTTATCAAGCTTTCCTCTGCCTGCTTCCCTTACATCTTACATACGCAATACTCAATATCAGTTCACTGTCCGAGTGTGTTACCTTCAGATTGTTCAGATTGACTTCAGTCAGGGTGGGATCGTTTGCCAGCAATCGCTCGATGCACCCGTCGATGTCCACGAAATGCTCCTTCTCCGTGGGTCGCTGCATTTCCGGCAAACTGCACTTCACAACGCCCCCATCTTCGTTTTCAGCTTCTGGGGCTGAGGGCTCTGAACATATTTATTTCTATCCTTTTCATTGTGTTCAGTGAGTTTTGGTTGGAGTTATTGCTCGAGTATTTTAAATAAATAGCTATACAACTTATTTTAGTCAAGTATATAGGCTACTAATTGTAGACAACGCCAGATGTTGAGTTTCGTGAAGGAAAAATTAGACTTTACAACTAGAGAACATCGTTTAAATCTTTCAAGAAAATGACATTGTTTTAAAAACTTAACTAGCTGTGTTTCATCTTGTTTGACTTTTGCTTAAAGTCAAAAACAAACAGGCAATGCAAATAGTTAGTTAGAATAACCCACATAAATAATAAAGAATAATAACTATTAAATCGAACCCGCGGTCTCTAACTTAACTTAAGCTGAACTGGACTAAACAAATTTTTGTCAAAACTTTCCTTCTTTTTTAGCAGAATGCGCTGACGAAGAGCTGTAAGGGAAGCAGGTATAGGAAAGATTGATAAGCCTGCAATGGGAGTTCAGCTGATGGTCCCGTGGTGTAGTTGGTTAGCATGTCTGACTCCGGAGCAGAAGGGCCGTGGGGCAAACCCCGGCGGGACCACCCTTTACTTTCAATGGTGAGTGAAAAGCTGAACCTCCCTCTTCCCTTCTCTCTTCTAGGTCCTGGTTTCGTGGGTACAAAGGTACTTGACGCCTCCCGTTCGGGCTTGTCCTTGGTTTCTTCCTGATCCGCCAGCTCCTGGCAGCCTCGCCACATGTAGCGCTTCTACCAGGGCTGGCGGATCAGGAAGAAACCAAGGACAAGCCCGAACGGGATGCGTCAAGTACCTTTGTACCCACGAAACCAGGACCTAGAAGAGAGAAGGGAAGAGGGAGGTTCAGCTTTTCACTCACCATTGAAAGTAAAGAATTGGTCCCGCCGGGGTTTGAACCACGGCCCTTCTGCTCCGGAGTCAGACATGCTAACCAACTACACCACGGGACCATCAGCTGAACTCCCATTGCAGGCTTATCAATCTTTCCTATACCTGCTTCCCTTACAGAGCTAGTGTTTACTGTTTGGTAAATTCCTTTTCTGAAATGGATTACTTACTGTAATGCTTTGATGACCTGCACACGAGTAACTTAAATTGTATTTCAAGTTACAACATGTTACCTGAAGGGGAGGCCTTCATTTGGCTGTCTTTGACCACCCAACTCTCAATATCTTCCACAAAGTGTTTGGGCACAGAAATGGGGACTGAAATTGAAAACGATAAAATTTTGTATGGTGAACGGTTCCGGGGAATTGGTCGTCAACTTGTGAACCACCAAGGTCCTATAGCTTACTTTTAAACTCTGTGTTTCTGGTTTTACAAGTTAAGAAGAGCGAAACTGGTTGGATCTATTTGGCAGTCACGTCCACTGACGATAATAGCCGTTAGCGAGTAGAGCATGTAGCTAAAGTTAAATGGTGAACAAGTTTCAGCCAACTCTTAAGGTGCTGGTACCGTTTTGTGCAGTGCTTTTGTGCGTATTTTTTGAAACGCCATAACTTTCGCAATTTTGTGAATTGGAAGGAGCTTTATACATCATTTTAAAGCTTATAATCTACAGATTCTCATGAGAGCAAGAAACTAGTAAAACTCTGCAAAAAAATAGCTAAAATTTTCTGACATACTGACATCTGACATGCTGAATATAGACCAAAACTTTTTGAACATCGACTTCTCAAAACTGTGGAATCGGCCAAAATTTTTTCTTGTGCTATCCTTTAAAGGACATGTGGGCCGAGGGACATTTTTTTGGATTTGGCTCAGCAGGTCTTAACGGTCAAGAAAATCCATTAAATGTGCGATGACACGAAATTTCGCAACTTTGCATTGAGTTTTCTCGCAACTGGAGACGTTTTAGCTCAAACCAAGAAAAATGTCCCTCCGCAATAGTGCGAATTCTCATTCTGCCAAAAATCACGCGAATCCGTTTAGTAGTTTTTGAGTAATCGATGTTCAAAACAAAATAATAGCAGTTTTGCCAAAATGGTTTTTCGGCGCATTCTCTAGCTTAAAGCAACGATATTCAGCGAATAGGCATTGATAAAATGTGCAATGAGACTGTGTATCCATCGAGTATAAATAAACCAAAATTGTCCGTACGATTTGACAGTAATTTTGAAAAAACTGATTTTCTCGAAAACTGCCATTTTTGGGCCCCAAAAATCGTTTTTTGCTTATACTGACTTAACCACTAGAGATAGCTCAAAAGTTGTAAAAGCAAAAATGTTCATTTTTGTGCCCTCTTTCCAGCCATACCAACCAATCTGGTGTCTCGACTATGTGCTGAGAGAATAATGGCAAAAACCAAAAATTTCTTATCTTTGCACCTAAAAATGCGGGACTGGTCCCAGAATGTTAAAGAGCACCGAAATAGTATATTTGAAAAGTTTCATCCCCTTTCATAAAGAATTAAAGCCTGTAGGGTCAAATTTACACAAAGCGATACCAGCACCTTAAGCTCGACGTAAAATAGTACTGTATCGGAAATGCTTAAATGCAGTAGTTACGGCGCATATTTGATGCAACAAATACTAACGCCCAACAATTTTCTAGTCAACTCTCTGGTTACACTTGACAATCTTGTGACAACAGCCGCAACGCCTGTTCCTACAGATGGGTGACAACGTTGTTCGTGTAACCAGTGACAAAACGTTGGGACAACGCGTTGGCACCATTCCCGATTTCGCTGTAACAGCGCAATAGTAAACTCGGCTCAGCAGCAAGTGTGCGTTGTCACGACCTGTTGCCCCATGTAACCACGAACTGCCGGTCTTTAGTCTCGGGCCTGTCCTTGGTTTCTTCTTCTTGGTCCACCAGCCCTGGTAGAAGCGCTACAGAACCTTCCCCTCTACACACCGGACGAAGGGGGGGCACGCGCTGTCGATTTGGCCAACCCCCGCCCACCAAACGGGGGAACATTCGCGTATTGTGGTCAGAGCACTGTTACGCAATGCTATGAAGAGAAGCCCTCTAGTGGCTCACTCTTCTTCTTAATAATAGTGCAATTATGCACGCTTGGTATGTAGGTATGAAAAAGTATCTAACTACAGAGATATGTTCATATACTTTGACGGAATTTTTTCCTCATCCCACTCCCTTATTTTTAGCCACACTTTATTGTGTTCGTATTTTAGAACGTTACATGCAATTGGAACTAAGGAATTTAATCTCAAAACAAGCAAAATTTTGTGCAAAAAGTTATGTTTTCGCTGGACGGACATTTCAGCAATTGTAGTCCAGCTGCGCAGCTAATTAGTTTTTAAGGAGCTCTTACTAGATTACTACAAAAAATATATGTGCACAACATTGACTGAACATTTTTCATAAAGTTTGACGAATTTACTTTTATATGGCAAATAAACTTTAAACAACGCAGCATTACATGTTAGCGAATTATTTCTGTCAGATTCAGGTACAAGGGAAGTCGTTGGTGACCTGTTAAAAAGCTTAACTTTAACTATGAGTTATAGCAGATTAGATTAGATTAGAGCAGTTCAGATCAGAGAATATACTTTGCCGATTTTGGAATTGCTATTAATACATAAGCAAATACATATCTACATGAATCCGAAAATGAAGTTCTTTAGAGTGAAAGACGAAATTTCACACGCAAATCATGCAAACCTTATCTTAAACCATTGTTTACACGCATTTACGGTGAGGAGTATCTTTTTCAAGCAAAATGTGTGTGAGGTCCCGAGCTGAGCAAATATAAGAGACCTGCTGCGCTACGGCGCAGAAGGAAAAAGTTTTTAAAATGTATTTTGAGAATTCGAATATTTTGGAAGTTCCAAAATATCTAGATTTTTTCATGTAGATGGTGCTGTTAATATTTTTTAAATATTATTAATTTAAATTATTAAAATTATTAAAATTAAATTCTTTCAAATATCTTGGAAGATATTTTCTAGCAGATGTGCACCTGTGATGCCACTAAATAATTATTAAATTGCATGTTTTAGTTGTTCAGTGGTTGCCGATTTCTGCTAATTTGGTATTATATACTGGACCAAGTCATGCCAGCCATTGTGGATATTGATGTTCCTTTGCCTAGAGACAAGAATTCAACGTCTACATTTGATCTAGCCGATGGCCTCAGAGTTGAAATTACCATTACAGCTTCACTTGTCGAAGAAAATCAAGAGAAAAGTTCACGCAAGATGCGCTACTGCTATGGCAAACTAGTGTTCCGAAATCTGTCCAATGAGTTTAGAACTACCAAAATTTTTATCAGTGACATTGGGTTCAGCGAATTGGGGAACAGGTCAGTTTCCTGCAAAGACGGTGAAGCTTTACGTTTTCTTTTGTTCTCAAGCTGCAGTGTTGACCATTGGATGTTTTCATTTGAACTGAGCCCGGGATCCGGCATGGATATGGCAGATCTTCGTCAAGATTTCATGGAGATCTTGGTCAAGGAACTGGATTCTGGCGAACCCTCGAAGTTGTCCGATTTTCAGATTCGCTGCTCGGATGGCGCCACTTTCTACGTTCATTCCGTCTGTCTGGCTCAGGTCCCAGTACTCAGACGCAATTTGGAATCCAATTTTCGTGAATCCCACGAAAAAATCTTGCATCTGAAGTGTGGTAAATTGGTGGCCCGAGAATTTCTACGATATCTCTACACGACAGAGTTGCTAAAGGTGGACAAAGGCCAGGCGGAAGGATTGCTAGTTTTGGCTCATCAATATGAGCTTCACGAATTGGTTTTCTGGTGTCAGAGAGTCCTAATTTTGCAGGTCAATTCGAAGAATATGGGTCACTTCCTTTTGATGGCAGATCTTTATGGTCTGAATTGTTTGATGAAACACTGTCTGGAGAAAATTTCAAAAAATGTGGATTCATTTTTGGCCCTACCTGAACGGATGGAGATTGTTGCCAAGAATAATCTGCTCAATGAAATCATTCGATCTGTGCCGAATGATGAAGAACAGGACTAGAAGGACATTGAAAAATAGTTTGTATGGTCCCAATTCCGTGGCATATATATTGAAATTTGTTTTATGCAATGTCCTCAAACACAACCATAGGTATAGACTTCAGTCTAAGAATTGTTGAAAAATGTCAAAATCAATTTTGTAAGTTTTCTGTTTTTTGCATTTTGTAGAGAAATTCAGATACTTCTGTGGGAACGCAGTAGTACCGGAAACCCTCTTCCTCAAACTTACAAAATCTGCACGGTTATTTTATATTATAGACAAAGTGCACATATACGTTGTTTATTATTTATTTATTGAGTATACGTTATAGCAAGAGGGCATATTGCATTATATTGAAGACGAAGAGTAAACCACTAGAAGGCTTCTCTTCATTGCATTGCGTAACGGAGCTCTGAGCACAATACCCGAATGTTTCCCTTTTGGAGGGGTGGTAGACAATCATACCTCTTCCCCGATTGGTGGAAGGGGAGTAGCCAATTGAGCTGTCCGTTTCGTGGGGGGGTTGCCAAAACGGGTCTCCCTACGTTTGAATGTTCAACTGCTAATCGGATGATGATTGGTTCGGACCAAATTACCCAAAGAAATATTCTCCAACTCCTTGAGTAAAGGAATAGAAACTGCCAAACCACTGATTCCGCCCATTTTTGCTGAAGCTATAACCATTTGTGTTCTACAAGTTAAACAAACTTGATTTGGCTCGTTCTAGTTTTCGCTAGTAACGAACGATCAAAATTCCTAAGTGCACGAAATACAAATATTGGCGGCGGCGGCGGTCCCACTTCAATGACAAAAACAACTACTTTGCACAAAACAACAGCTTTTACATCTTAAAGAATTCTGCTGCGCAGCAGGCAATTAGTTTAAATGTCACAAAGGAAATTTTTCCATCTTTTGCAAGCACTTTTGCTTGTTCTGATTAATCTGAGACAAAACTGAAGCTTTATCACGAATACGCAGGTCCAACTGAATTGTCCTCAGAATTTTGTAGTAGTTTTCTAACTCACTGACAAAGTTCTGTCAAGCTGGCCAAGCTTAACTTTTACTGAAATCTGTGGCCAAGCTTGCTTCTTTGTTGTGAAAAGTTTTTGTGACAACACGATTAGATCTGTAACTTTAATGAGATGAGACAGATGAATAATGAGTTGAACATAATTTTTGAAATAGTGCCGTATCATATGTAGTGGTCGTGCTAACATTATATTTCAAAAACAGATATAGCCAGAGGGGGAAAAGACATCACCGGCAAAGTGGGGGAAAACAATGGCTCACCCTGCTCGACTGGCACATAACAGAGATACAACATCTAGTGCAAATGAAAGTTAGATTCTTGTACTTTAAGATCATAATACAAATAACCGTTTCTGTCCATTTAGCTTTCGCGTGGCATGGGTCCAATGTTGGCACCCAAAAATTATCCAAAAACATAAGGCTTTTTCAAATCTACTTAGAATTGTGCCAATTTACTAGTAATAGTTACAGGAGTTCTTTTGTGCACGAAGCGGTTTGTGGATGTGCTCTAGAACGTTGGCTAGTCGGATTTTCGCTAGGTCACACGCTTGAGAATGTAGTGACATCTCTTTCCCTCCCCCCACACTTTTTCACCAAGGGGGACAACAACGGTGTGCTTATTCCCCGCAGTTTCAATTTTTTGATTTTAGCAAAAATAACAGCTAATCGTTGTTTCATTTGAGCTGTTATACCCCTCAATAAACCTTCCGCTGCCGAAAAACGCCACATGACCTGCCCCTGTGGAGGAATGATGGCAAATAATGCGGATAACAAGAAAATTAGGGTCCATAGACAACATTTTTTGATATTATGAACTGTGGGCATTCCAGACAGTTTCCTAAGTGTGGATCTGCAACAGACTACACCCGAAATGGATAACCCCTGAACACTTTTATGCGATTTTTCCACCCATCATAAGGGAAACACTCAATTTATTAAAAGTTAATATTGCAAAAGGTGTGTTTTATCATTGCAAGTTAACACAGAAGAGGATTAAATTATAAATTACAGGTGAAAATAAGATTTTGTAGACCGAAAATTAGTTTCCTAGCAATGTTGGGTCATTACTTAGTTTGGCTTGCCTGATGGATGATATTGGCTGCTGGTAACGAGTTTTTAGAAGTAGATAATATTGCGTTTTATGCCTTTAAATGCCATTTCTGTGCTGCTATTGTGATACGGGAACGAAATTTGGTACCATCATCTTTTTTCTCCACCCCCGTTATTTTTTACCGCACTTGTGGGGGAAAAAGATGGCCTATATTGAGGCTAGCCCGTGTGAAGTACAACCAAATGCAGATTTTACTGGTGGTATATAGAAAGTATAGGTCAAGCCATACATGCTGGTATATAAGCCGTCTGGCTAGCTATAGTCTGTAACGAGTACAAGTATATAGATTTGACTGTTTCACGAAAGTCTTATACGTTGAGATTTCTTCTAAGTTTTAAAAGCAGTCAGGACCACTTATAAAAAGCTTATAGCAACAATTCTTCAATATTTTTACTACTATAACATAATATTTAAAGAAAGCAGTTCCTTTATTTCGAAAATAAAGTAAGTCTCTTGTCGACAGAGCGCAAAAGCCATTTGTAATGGAAAGACAAAATAAAACGAAAAATAATCGAAATTCGACTTATTATGGATGTTGATCAAATGCTAAGTTGCTTATCTAGTTTGAGTGTATTAATCAGTTCTTGAATGAAGTAATTAAACGTCCAAGCACTTATTGTATATCTTGTTCTCTATAATGATACTAGGGTTGCCAGCCAGTCTAAAACACTTGTAAACCCAGTATAGGGACATAGGTTCGAATTATGTTTAGAAACTAAGCAAGAAAGAACGCCAATCATCTTAGTTAGGTTGTTTAGAATAGAAGGAACACTACTAGGATGTAGTTAGGTGAAGATTAGTTAAGTACTTAAACTAAAACGGAAGGGTCGTTACGAGTCCCGGGCTAATTATTGGTCAAAATGTTACGATACTGAATAAGGGAGGAGTCGTTACTCTTCCCCAGGTCCTAAACAAGGTCCTATGCATCTAGAAATACGTCCGAAATTCACCTGAAATTAACCAAAATTATTAAGAAGAGAGTAGTAGTGAAAATTTTGTGTGAAAAGTAGAAAACTAGGAAGAAGTTGTCAACAGAAAAATTAGTTTTATGCAGTAGAAAAGACATATATTGGAAGATGGTTCATAAAAATGTAATATTTTAGTTAGGTAGGTACGTAAGATGGTGTTAACTGGTAATATTATGCAATTAGTAGTATTAATTAGTATTAATTAGGTGATAATTAGTTAATGTTTGTAATTTTGGTCGAAAATATAACGAAGGCAATTCTTTTCTGATTCTAAAAGTCAACTTCCCACGTTCTGACTCCCAATATTGAGAAAGTTATGGGCTAAACTGTTTTTGTAAGATTACTTTTTTATTTCGTATTATTAGCCCTCTAAAAAGGAGTGCCGCAAATTTGGCCTCGTTTCGTCTTTGTGTTAACTCTCCTAAAGTCATTTTCTTCTAGTCTGGGAAGCCGTCTACTTCCCAGACTGCGTAGTAGTCACTTGTCTACTACGCCCATTGATTCTTTCCATTCACACATTGGCGAGTGGTGCAGCAGACATGAGCAAAGCTATAGTAGCTCCCATCAATCTGATTGGCTCCACCCTGTTCGAGATAGTCATTGTCAAAGTTAGTGACAAAGAGATTGAAAACAGTGGACCCTTGTACGCTTATAAGGCGTATTTGGAAGTATTATTAAGCTACGGTTGGGACGCCAAGACAACTCATCAGCAACTGGCTATGTTCTACAAAGACACTGTAGGAAACTTTAATGATCTGTCAACAGGCGCTATGAAATGGCAGGGAAAGCCATTCATGACGAATAAGGGGGCTGGAATTGCTTGCTCCTTTGCATTGTGACCTGTTCAATCAAGAGAGATATATGTTAAGTGATACCGAATTCTCAATAGAATTACACAAAAATTCAGATAAATTTGCCCTGATGAGTGAAGGAGCAGCCTACAAAGTAAAGGTGGACGATCTCAGATGGTATGTATGGAAGGTGAAGCCTCAGGAATCCCTTACTTTGGCAATTGAAAATGTTCTACGCAGCAACAACGCAGCAAATATCCTATCAGAAGGGTTAAAATGGTGACTAGGCACGTGGCGCCATAGTCTCAGACAGTTGTGGAAAATTCAATCTTTTCTGGTCAACTACCCAGGCGAGTGGTTATTGTGCTGGTAGACTCTGAAGCTTTCAATGGTACAAAATCAGTGAGCTGTAGCTCAAATGCGGAGATGAGTATATTCCTAAACATCCGATGAAAATGGAGTGGGACCGCCTTCCAGTACAGTGTCTCATATAGGTACCTATTTGAGGGCATTAGCAGAGTTAACAGTGATAAAGGAATAGATTTATCATACGGAGATCCGCCTTCCCATCTGGCGATATTTGCTCTTCCCTCTAGGACCCTGATCGGTTCCATCTTAACCATCTTGGTTTCCAACAACTGTTTCGATGCTGGTTTGAGATGGTTCCTGAGCTTCAGTGGTTTCCAAATATTTTCTCGACCCGATACCAGCAGGATTCCCACCAATTCGCTGCTATAGTGCCTTCCCTTGGCCCTGACTTTGGCTTGGCCCTTTGCCCTACTGGCTAGACTAGTCTCTTTTGCCATCTGGTTGCCGCTGGGGGACCAGCAGACTCCTTGGGGGGAGGTGTAAACATTGACATTTGTTTGTTGCCAAAAAGTCTAGCCTTGTCTTGATACACTAATTTGCATATGTTAATTGTATGTGTTAGAGTAAAGTGGCCTTCTTGCTTGAAC
Organism: Trissonchulus latispiculum; assembly: GCA_030248195.1. Lineage (NCBI taxonomy): Eukaryota > Metazoa > Nematoda > Enoplea > Enoplida > Ironidae > Trissonchulus > Trissonchulus latispiculum. Next base: position 55,792 of record JASAND010003335.1, on the reverse strand, counting down.
TAGTACACACATACTTAGTGTTGCCCCCAAATTGAGAAGTTTGTTTTGTAATATGTACTGATAGTTTTCTTTTCGGATGGAGTTATTCGATTAATGCTGAATACAGGCTTGAAAGCTATGCTGAAACGAAGATAACAAGAAACTTATAAATAGCTTTTGATCCAGAGAGTGCTGTGGAAAGTCCAAAGAAATTTTAATTAAGGGGGGGCTACGAACGGGTTGGCACAACATCGTCGGAGAGAGCTACTTTTCCCCCCAACATTAGCCAACATATCAAAGTCAAAAAGTTTAAGGTGGGCAATAATATATCTAACCTACACTGTTTTTGGAAGAACGCCAAAGTACAAATTTTGGTGCGAAAATGGGATTTTCAAGAAGGTTCTTTCAGCTCTGGTGGATCAACGGTTTGATCAATGCTGACACTTTCAGCCATAGATGTTAATTGTAACGGGTGCTAAATATTAAAAGTATTCCGGCTTTCGAGCGTTGTTCCCTTCTTCAGCTATAACAGCTCAAGGTTTGAAATTTGGCGAAAAGTTGCGATGTGACCGTGCTTCGTTTTCGATCTAATAAAATTGACAGCCCCTAGCCTACCCCAGCTTTTTAGCAAATATTAGGCTCTAATAGGGCAAACTGTCTGTAGGTTTCGAGGACTTTGGCTTTCTGGTTAGTGTGCTAGCTAGCTTTTTGTTAAGAAATAGCCCTTATTTTTAGGCCTGAAAAGCTGTCTTAGCGCAGTAAAAATGGGGTCAAAAAATTTTCTGTCTCCAATTTCTCCATTAAAGGTGGTTATAGGGGTTTTTTGACAAGCTAAATCCGAATATGAAATCCGTTTTTTCGATATGACGCTTTCTTCGTTCAGTATGCGCTTACAACTGTCTTACAGCTTTTTGGAGCGATAGCCATCCATACTTCGAGAAATGTATCTAGCATTTCTAAACAATGAAGCGAGGTTTAGTGACCTAGCTTTCTGCACATCTTGGTACACTCACTGGTCTGTAATGCGCAAATTTTCAGCCGATTTTGCCACAGTAATTTGGAGTAATTGGCTCACATCTTCGAAATGGTACCAAATAACAGCGACAATATGAATAATGGGTTTGATGACCATAGCTGGGGCCCCAGACTAAATCTAAGTCTTAATGATTTTGTTGCGCACCCTGCTGTGCAGTTTCCAATTTGAAGTCTAATACAAAGGTCAAATGATGGTAAACTCCAATACACAGTTCTAATGCACGCACAGTACAAATAGAGGGGCCAGGAGTGGTTTGGTATGACTTGGCCCAACTCTGAATTGGCCCAACAACAATGATTGGATGTTTGACACGATATCACTTGACCAATTAAATTCAAAAAAAATTTAGACATGCACACATGTGCATGTTAATTGCAATATTTTATTATTGTGGAAATTGTACCAGAGAAATCAAAGGACGCATAGATTGAAAAAACTATTGATTATATAAAACTGAAAGAAAATTTAAAAAATGGTTTTAATTTTAAACTTTGCTGTCTAAATTTGAATTATGCTTTTGTTAACTTTTAATCTCAATTTATTCTTGTCACTACGTTTTATTCTAGCTAATTTTATTTTTATGGTGAATATATAGGCGTGTATAGATTATCAGTTAAATTAATTTAGTTTAAAATCTTTATTTTCCACAGAAAAAATAGTAATTTTCCTACACAGTCCCCCTCCTCTCACAGTTATTTACATGCGATAAACTCTACCGTAAGACGTTCTCTCTTTAGTAGGGTGGCCGGGGCTTAGCAGTTTAAATGACAGTTGGGCCACACAAGACTACATCCCAGGAGTGAATGTATAAAGAAAACAAATTGTAATGATGCAAACTGACATAACTGACTTTTCATTTAAAACGAAAAGCCAAAAAACTAAACTTTAAATCACTAATTAATATAAATTAATTAAAAATTATTTGTTTATCGCTAACTTTTTGTAAAATTATCTCCTGTAGTGTGCCAAAGTTACTTTCCAAGAAGTGAAGTCAAATTCACAATTCAAGGTTTCACAAGTTTTTTCATCTTTTTTATAAACATCTTATATATTGATTGCGCGTAACAAATAATTTTGACACACCGTTGAATAGAGTTCCAAGGAAATAACTTTAATTAAATTGCATTAGTTAATACCTTCAAGTTTTTTCGGTTAATGTTTTATTTTAAATGGAAAGTGAGTCGTATGCACAACACAACATTCACTGCTGGGCCCCCTATATTTGAAGTGTGCATTAGAACTGGGTATTAAAGTGATTGTGTGACGATTCCCCCAAAAAGGGCATGCCGCTGTCAAAATGTTGACAGTTTTAAGTCAAATTTAATGGTCACTTAAGATTAAAGATGACAGGAGAGTTGGAGAGAAGACAGAGGGCTGAAAAGGAAAGAAAACTGAGAGTTCGTTATGAATTATATGCAAATATGTAAATACTAGTTATTAGTCGTTATACTTTTGCTTCAATTCATTAAAGATGTTTAAATTGTCTTAACTAGTTGTCAACTGATTCTTAAGTTAAAAATAATTGACCATAATTGCAAAATTATATATTTTTGTTTTAGGATTGAATTGATTGACGCTTTTTAGGAATCCCACTAGTTTATCAAGCAGTATTTCAGTTTATGCATAAAGCAAATATAATTTCGTTTTGAATTTCAAAATTTATACTTGCTAATTTTTATCTTATATATAACCTATGATTTTATTTAAACATTTTGAAATTAAATGATTTTTCTGTCTGAATTTATTACATAATGCTTAAGTTTTCATCAGACTTTTAAAATGTCAATTGATAACAAATTTTTTTACCGTTACCGTTATTTGACCTTTCTAATAGCCATGAAATTGGAAAATGCACAGCAGGGTACGCAATAAAGTCATTAAGACCTAGATTTAATCTGGGAGCCCCAGCTATGGTCATCAAGCCCAATAATATAATCTAGCACTGCGAACGCAGGGTTAACGAAATCACGTCATTTTTACATAAGTTACGACAGATACTTGGAGTATTAATTGGAGCAAAGTTGGGTTCATTTGATAAACCACAGCTCATTTGACGTATGTTAACCTCCACCCGTATAGACCTACAGCATCCAACTTTTCGCACTTTGATTGTATCTCGCAGAAAAGCATACATTGATCTAAGGATTATTTTATACGATATCAAAGCACTATATGTTAGAACTATTTCTGGAAAATTTGGTTACCGTACATACCTTGCGCATAGCTATCAGGGCGAGGCGAAGTTTGTGTGGGTATCATGTCGAGCTTTGGACCGACAAGACCAACTTCTGATGGCTCCACAGAACGCTAAGCTGCATGGAATTCTTTCAAACTTTAAACTATTTTACGCTAAACCTAATACTATTATGTTTCAAAAGACTAGCTAGCTTTTCCAACATCGAACTTTTAGTGAAATTCGTAGCTCCCCCCCCCCCTTAAAATTGCAATTCATTCTCTCAGATTCTCCCCCTTATGATTATTCCTGCTCGTGCTTTGACTCAGAGTTGAATTGACAATACTTGGCAAGACTATAAAACAATAACCTACAATTTTAATTAAAATGTCTTGACTTTCCTTAGTTAAACAATACGGAATTAGGCTATCCGACAGTCGGCAGTGTACTTTCTGGATTAAAAGCTGTTTAAGTTTGTTGTTACTTTTGTTTTCTTTCACACAGCTTTCATGTCTGAATTCAACATTAATTAATAACTACATACATCCAAAAACAAAACAAACAATACTACAAAACAAAATTCTCAATTAGTGGGCAACTGTCGCGGAGAGACAAGTGACGTATATACAACGCACAAATTATTTGTAAATGTACATATCCTGGACGCTTGAAAAGATTGCACATTAAATTTCTATTTATTCCATTCCTCTTTCTGTGAAGTTCTGCTATCAAGAACAATAAGAGATTTGAAATTTTGAAGATATCAATCATAGCATAGTATCTATAGTGACTAAAAGCCTGCGACAGGGTCTGAAACTAAGATAAAGCTAAAACCTAAAGTCTGCAAAACTGAAAGCTAACATTTAGTAGCATCGGGAGAGATTGTTGAAAATGGTTTGCGAGGAAGGCTATCAGGATTCCGTCTTTACCCGAAGCTACATTCATGGCTTGCCTGACATTGCGAGGAGCAAAAATTTGATCTTTAAAATATTCTGGATAATTTTGTTCCTGATCAGTTTTGCCGTCAGCATCTACTACATTCACAGTCTGCTGATCATGTTTGTGAACGGTCAGGTATCAGCACAGGTCTATATGGAGAGTTTTGAAGAGATGACTTTGCCGGACATGATGTTGTGCCCTACGACATAGTAAGGAAAGATATATATTACTTTTGCCAGAACAATGAAAATCGTAAATAAAACGTTATAGAATCTAAGCACTGGTATAAAGTCAGAGCTCAGACACGTGTCAACAGGTTAGAGGTAATACAATATACGATATTTGCTTGACAGGGCACGGTAGGGCCAATTAACTGACTGCTGACGCTACGCACACTTCAAATCATTTTAAGTGACGTCTGAAGCCCCTTTTTATACTCACAATCAGGGCAACAATTTATCCATCTCTGGTGCATCGACCAATCTCTCACATTCCAATTATTGTGTGTCCTTTCAAATATAAATATACAGGATTTTGAACGTTTACCAATTTTGACTTTGCTCGCGAGCCGGCTCGAATTGGTTCGCCTGCCGAGCCAACTGCTTTGCTGCCGAGCCACGAGAATTGAAACTCCGAGTCGAGGCGATAAGCGATACTTTAATTCAAACTAAGTTTACGGCTTTAAAATTTCTTTAAATAAAACAGCCAGTAAAATTTATCGAACTTGATTAGACCTACAGACGTTATTCCGTTCCAAGTTCTTAGGTTTACCTTCTTAGGATAAACGAGTAAAGATTAACTCGATCCTTTCCTCGAATGAGTTAAAGAGTTAAATTTAACTCGCCGAGTTAAGCAAAGTTAAAATTTGTAACCCTTCGGTCATTGAAAAGAGTTACATAGCCCATATTAACTCTTTTACTCTTTTGATTGAATGGTTGATTGAATGACACGCAGAGTTAAAAAGTTAAATTTACATTAATTAAATATAAATTAAGTTAATCAAGAATCAAAGGTTGCATCAAAACACGATGACTCGGTTCGTACTCTTATGGACAAATCCTGATCTTAAATCATTAATAAAAGTAAAAAATTAATGATTTTAATCGAACGCTGCAATACTGTCGTCAAGCTACTTGACCACAACAAAGTCGGCGTAACCCAAAATCGGTGAAATTGAAAATATTTTAAGCTTAAGTGAGCCGAACCCACCCATTTTCCAATTCTTCTCGAGATGAGCTGAGCCGTCCTTACATTTGTGTTAGCCGAAGCCATTCCTTAGCAACCCTGTTCAAAGTATTGCCATGACCTGTTGACCCTGCTTCCAATATTGCAAGCAATTCCAGCAATTACTATCCGATCCTATTCATTGATTGCGAACCTGGCATCCTCAAGAAAATTACTGTGAATTCTACTAGAGCCATAATATTTGGAGTGAACACGCCGCAGCTCTGCGTGTTTACTTAGTTGCGAAAGCACAACGGCTCTGTTAGCCTAAAATGTCCCTTTCGAGTTCTAGAACACAAGGACAGGCGGTTAGAAATAAATTTGCTTGATTAGTCTACCGTTCGCACGCAGAATATTTACCTGGTTCTGACAACAGTAATCTGCCATCTGTATTAATTATGTACTCAAGCTACGACGACATGAGTCTGTCAAACTCGCATGGGGTTTCTCATCCTCACCATTAGTTGAGTGCCTTAACTGTGTTCTCTTGTTTAGTTATCACAAGGAACGACTCCACGAGTTTACGCTAGGGGATCCCGTACTGGATACTTATGCTGCGGGAATTTTTCATGGGGGTGGGTGGTTTCAAGCAGAACCAGACTTATTGCAAGAATTGGACGCAATGTTTCTGGATAGCCTGGAGAGGCGGAACAAAACGGTGGAAGAGTTTCTGACCTACACTTCATTCAATTGCCGCGACTATGTTCAGTCTTGCACTGTGCTTGCTGAAACGTATTTTGACTGCTGTGACATTTATGGTGGTGGCCTCGTATCGTCTACCGCAGGAGTTTGTATGATTTTAAAAGGCTTTAACCAAACTTATGCAGGACAAAATGCAGGTGTGACTGGAGTGGTCTTAGTTGTTGTAGCAGTGTTTGTAGCCTCAAAGAAATGACGGATGTGTGTAGCATATATTAACTGGACTTTGACATTTCTCGAAACTTGAAACTACTTCTTTTGCTTAGGAATTGTCTTTGAAGTTCGCATACCGATCGAACAGGCAGCGAAGACCATTCTGTCGACTGAGAAAACAATGCCCACAGGAATCTCACTTACAGCCATGACAGATTTTGGCGGTCCGGGAAATCAGCCTTTTCTGCTTCGCACAGGAGTTGATGCAAGCTTGGTAATGAAGAAAAGTAGAACCAAGGAAATTAACAGAAGTACGGCACCTTGTGCTTCTGACCGGTTGCACAAGGCACCTTCCCTGTGCACTATGGATTGCATGCATGAAGAGTCTTTGTTTGGATGTGGTCTAACCTGCAGGCCAGCCGTAGCAATGAACTCTTCAGCCTACACTAGAAGACCTATTTGTACTCCAAGACAATTGTCGACATGTCCTGGAGAGTTTGATTTTAAATCCACTTTCAAAAAGTGCATGGAGCAGTGTCCACTTCAATGCAGTCGAACCCAATATGATATCAGCATATCCTTTTCAAGGTTAGCGATTCCTATTCTTACTGATTACTACCACATATCATCGCGTTGTGATTGCATTGACCGTCTGGACTTTAACAGCATATACTGATCGGCAGACATGTGCACGAAGCAAATTGGGAGAAATTTTGCTGCGCATGAAGGGTTTCAGATTCAGGCCTGTACACGTATAAACTTAGTATAAACTTATTAAAGTTATTTAAGGGTGTTATTTAAAAGTTATTTAAAAGCTGTAGTTATTTAAACTCTGGGCAATTAGATAATACCAAGAGTACATAATATAAAAGAGTGTGCCACTAAGCACACTCCATGTTATCAGAGCAGAAACGCTATCAGAGCAGACGCTCTGCCCCCCGCAAATCAGACCCATTACTTCAAAGAATTTTAAGCGCCATGTTTATGTTCTAAAGCTCGAAGCAGGTACAAAATTCGCGCAAACACTGCTTGTGTTTTCTAGTTTAAGCACATAAAATAGAGCGAGTGAGCGTACCCCCGTTTCGACTAGGTACTGATTTGCGGGGGGGTCCCTAGGGTCTGATTTGCGGGCGAGGTGGGCCGTTAGCATGCAGAGCATAGATTTTGCTCTGATAACATAGAGCTTGCCTAGTGGCATACTCTTATAGTTATGTACTCTTTAATAACACTGGGCAAGAGTAATATTGGACTAATACTAGACAAGGCATCTCTTGGGCTTATGCAGCTGATATTTAGTAGTCGACTTCATAAATCCTAAGAACCATACACGAAAGTAGTCTTGCAACCTTAGTGATAAATTTACCTGAACTTAATGCTTAATGTTCAAGCTGCTGTACTTTGGCTTGTGTGTCGTTCACAAGCGCTTACAGATTGTGGAACATACGCCTCCTACCTGGCTCGCCACATTCTCAGGCTTTATAACATTACATTTTTGTTACAGAATCATGACGCCGCCTTCCATCAAGGCCAATGCGGAAGAATTTGTATTCAATATTTCTGAGCTGTCAAGCCAGTGGGTTGTATTCAGCATGGAAATGAATGAGTTAAAAATCGCTGTAACGGAAGAGTATCTCGTCATGCCATTGGGATCATTTATAGCCAGCGTCGGCGGACATCTAGGACTATGGGTATGTAGAAATTGTAGTGATTTTTGAACATTAAGCTTTTGTTTGGTTAAGTTCCTGTTTTAACTATACAAGAGAGGATAAGTAATATTGTGCTAGAAACAAACAAACAGTAATCAGCTTCATTCCATTTGATAGCTGTTTTAGGAGTATAAACTGATCGTTCAATCACAAAGATGCAAAATAAGGAGAAAGAATAAAATAAAAACATAACGAAATAAATAAAAACACCAACGAAATGAAAGAAGCGCATTAAAACCATATTAAAGCACGACGTCGTTAGGTTTTTTACTTGTTTTTATGTCAAGTAGCTGAGCATTAATCATTGGCAAATTATTTCAGATTGGGGCATCTATTCTGAGTGTGATACAGCTCTTGCTGCTGACGTGCAACTACTTCTGTGATAAACTGGAAAACAGCAAGACTTGCAGAAGAATAGATAAGTTTATCGCAGAGTTCGAGTTTGATGAAAAAGCCTACTGGAAGAAACAAAACAAGAAGTGGAAAGTGAAGCAATATTGACAATATTGACAAAACTGTCGTTTTTTATTTTATCTGCTTTCCATAAAATCCCAAATCATTTGCTTCTCAGCGAACTATGTACAATTTGTTTCTATTCTTCACTTAACCCTGTTTGTGTTCCGGTTGTCGTAGTTGTATGTTTGAAAGCTTTTAAGATAAACCTTAGCTAATAATAGAATGTGCACTACATACATGATCCAGCTGAGTTCATGAAAAAATTACAACTATGCAAGTGCGAGTTTCAAGTACTTGCACTTGAACAGCAAGCCCAAGTTGTCGTGTTTCATAAAACTTTCCTTGGAGTTGCGGAAATTAGATAAGCAAGTTTCAGGACGTGAACCGTAAACGCCAGTTCAAGTGTGCAAGTTTACAGGTAGCAGATTTTCAAGAAAATAGCGAAAATATTAAAAAAATTACCTAGAATTTAAAAATTTAGGAAATTGTTTGATATTTACGCAGTGCACATCTCAAAACGTCTTGTAATAACATTTCGTCAAAAAATTAGGGTTTTTATTTTTTAACGGTTTTCAATCCAATCTTTCAACTACAACTAACCAAACTACTTGCACTACAAGTGCATGTTGTAAGTTCACAAAATTACCCCTTTTATATAGCTGAATCATACTGTAATTAGCCGAAATTTGTGTTGTGTAGTAAGAACAGAAACGTGGTATCAAGAAAAACCACGACTATACTTCAGTACGTTTACACAACAACAGAGGAACGGAATTACCAAAGTCTTTTTTTAAGTTTTCTGCACTTCATGTGTTTCTCAACACAACACTCTGTAAGTTGCCAACTTACAACTTGCAGTTCAAGTGCAAGTGCGCAAGCTCCACCTGACACTCCATGAAACACTTAACTTGTAGCTGGCAAATACAAGTTGCAAGGTTCCAGCTTCATGAAATTTTCCCCACCCCCAGGTGCTCCGGTCGCCGTATTCTCATCTTTGAAAACCTTTAAGATAACCCTGTGCTAATTGTACATAGAGTATCCAATAGAGTTCAAAGACATTCCATATATTTAATTCACGACACAGATAGTATATGAAGGATATATACAGTTTATAAATACAACAAGTAGGAAACTCTATAGTTGGCACAGATTTAATTTGGCGGAGTACTTCTAAACTGAGAGGAGGCGGGAAATTTTCGGGTCTGCGTTGGTGGGGGAGTCTGATTGGCTTGTGGGGATTGGGAAACCTGAGTGGCTAGCTTCTGCTCGAACTGCCGTCGGAGGCGATCTAAAAGAAATATTGCTATCGTTACTTATTCCAAACTAAATAAGGATGAGACTCACTGACATTTAGGTTACTCACGTTACTAGGTAGGTAGTGTTGTTGCCCGGCCGCCGGCCAGCCAGTTTAGCACAGACCTGCCAACGACGCTAATGCTAGGTATGCTGGGATCGCTAACTCCACCTCCCGAAAATCTCGAGGGGGACCTTGAACTAATTTTGTATGTAAACGTGTGTCTGCCTGCAGAATCGCCAATTAGCCTGAGGCTTACAGCAAGCATTTTATTAGACCTTTTTCATAATTAATAATAATTTTAATTAGGTTAATGGAATTAAAACACGGATTTCATAACTGTGTAGCATTTTTCTGCTCATTCCAACGATATAAAAATTGTTGTAAGCTACATTGCTGCCAACTTTTGTTCTATGCAACAATTTTTATGCTATTGAAAAAAGCAGAAGAATTGTTACATAGTTAAATCAGCTTTTTAATGTCTATAACCCAGTTAAAGTTATTAAAGTTGTCCGCTTTATTAATAAAAATTTCTAATACGTAATCCTAAGACCAACCAGCGAGAAGAAGCAGCGAGTAGAAACATGTTTATATGAATCGAGGTTGTCTATCATGTTCAGTGCATAATAGTGTACAATGTACATAAGAGTTGCATACTCTTATACTGTTATGTACTCTTGCCTACTCTTAGCAGGAACATGTGCTTGACGGTTCAGATGGAGTAAACTTCAACATTTTAAAAACATTTTAAAGTGCCAGTTGCACACGCAATTTTCAATTCCTCATTTCTTCGGACTGTACTACTGGAAAAGTAAATTAGAAAGAAATTCGAGGCAACCCCATTTTCGATTTTAATTTCGCTAAAACGGAGGGAGGGGAAGACCGCATATAAGCCTAAGTTTTACCAACTCTTCTTACTTGCATCATTGTTCCACATTATTCTTTCCTCCACCCTTCGCTTTATATCTTGCCTTCTCAGGTTTATGCCAAACTTAATCAGTCGTGTATTCGGCCTGATGGAGTTATAGATTTCCATTTCCGTCTCGTAACTAAACGGACTTCCTTGCTAAAATAGAGAGTACAGAAAATTGTACGTTTCCTGAGCTCGAACAACTTGAAAAACTACAACTTGGCAATTTTTACATCTTACAACAATATACTATTTTTGTAATAATGTACCTGGTTTTGAACATGGACCTCTTCAACGGTGAGGGTTTCAAGCAGCGATTTGAGCATTCTCGCCAGAAATTCGCCACTCAAATAATTCGTTTCCAGATTCAAGTTCCTGAGAGATTTGTTGTTTTTCAGGACTTCAACTAGAGGCTAAAACGTCAATAATATCTCATGATATTCACATGATTTCACACCAACTATTTAAAGCGGCGAATCAATATCAATATCAAAATCAAAAATATAACAAACACAGAGTATGAGAAAACAGCAGTATTCATCAGATTGTTTGTGTTGAGCCCAAGAAATCTAATATTGAACAGAATGAAACCATACTGGTCATGATAGCAATTCAGTGTAATGTGTTAGAGTGTCCTGAGGTCCTGAGTCCTCAAAATTTTCCACTGTTCAGTTTTCAGTTTCAACTTCAGATAAATCTTTAGACAATTTTGCGGATTGCTCCCCGGCGAATTTGCTTACTTCCAGGGCAGCATCATTCAGACCAACATTAGCCACACTGAATTTTCTGACATAATCGTTGTACATCATGGCCCAAATCATTCGCTGGATCGGGGGAATGGGGGTACGCTAGAACATCAAAAATTGCAACTAAAACTACTACAACAATTTTTTTAAATTTGTAACACTGAATTCTGACCATTCTGAGCATTTCGAGTTCCCGTGGAAAGCTGATACCTAATGCTGATACCGTGGGTAAGTAAAAAAAGGAAGTTACCATCTTGGTACTCATTTAGCAATCAACTCTTAAGGTGGTGGTATCATTTTGTGCAGTGCTTTTATGGTGAGTTTTTGAAATGCTATAACTTCCACAATTTTGGGAGTTAGAAAGAGCTTTATACATGGTTTTAAAGCTTATACATATAATCTGTACATTCTCATGAGCTGACGAAACTAGCAAAATTAGCACGAAACTAGCAAAAATTTTCTAACACACTGAGATCTGACAGGCTGAATATAGACCAAAAATTTTTGAACATCGATTTCTCAAAACTGTAGAATCGGCCAAATGTTTTTATTGTGCCATGTTATGAATGACATATGGGCCGAGGGACATTTTTTGGATTTGGCTCAACAAGCTTCTATACTCCAGAAAATCCGGCAAATATGAGGTTACACGAAATGTCGCAACTTTGTATTCAGTTTTCTCGCAACTGGAGACATTTTAGCTCAAACCAAGAAAAATGTCCATCCGCAATAGTGCGAATCTTCATCCAGCCCAAAATCAAGCAAATGGATTGGGTAGTTTTTTGAGAAATCGGTGTTCAAAACAAAATAATCGCAGTTATGCCAAAATGGTTTTTCGGAATAATCTCTAGCTTAAAGCAACGATTCCCAGCTAATAGACATTGATAAAATGGGCAATTGGACCGCGTATCGATCGTATAAATAAACTGAAATTGTCCGTACGATTTGGCAGTAATTTTGAAAAAACTGACTTCCTCAAAAATGGCCGTTTTTTGACCCCAAAGATCGTGTTCGGCTTATACTGACTTAACCACAAGAGATAGCTCAAAGCTTGTAAAAGCAAAAATGTTCATTTTGGTGCTCTCTTTCTAGCCATAACAACCAATCTGATGTATCAACTACATACTGAGAATATAATGCCAAAGGCCGAAAATTTCATATCTTTTTACCTAAAAATGTGGGACTGGTCCCAGAATCTTAAAAGAGTTCCAAAATAGCATATATACTTGGAAAGTTTCATCTACTCTCATAACGAATTGAAGCCTATAGGTCCAAATTTACACAAAAGGAAACCACCACCTTGAGGAGGAAAACTCGCTGTCACATATGTGCTTAGTCACTAGCTCAAAAGGATTTAATTTCGTTAATTAGATCACTGTGTCTGATATAAGTCAAAGATCAGGTCAAGAGCAAAAGCGTAAGTTCAAAGGTTTTCCTGTCACAGCTGGCGCATCGTAGAGTTAGTCAAATGCAGAGTAACTCTGTATCTACCTACGTATCCTTTAGGATATAATAGCAATACTCAATATCAGTTCACTGTCCGAGTGGGTTACCTTCAGATTGTTCAGATTGACTTCAGTCAGGGTGGGATCGTTTGCCAGCAATCGCTCGATGCACCCGTCGATGTCCACGAAATGCTCCTTCTCCGTGGGTCGCTGCATTTCCGGCAAACTGCACTTCACAACGCCAGCCGCTTCGTTTTCAGCTTCTGGGGCTGAGGGTTCTGAACATATTTATTTCTATCCTTTTAATTGTGTTCAGTGAGTTTTGGTTGGGGTTATTCCTCGAGTATTTTAAATAAATAGCTATACAACTTTTTAGTCAGGGGTAGGCTACTAATGTGGACAACGACAGATGTTGAGGTTCGTGAAGGAAAAAATTACACTTTACAACTAGAGAACATCGTTTAAATCTTTCAAGAAAATGACTTTGTTATAAAAACTTAACTAGCTGTGTTTAATCTTGTTTGACTTTTGCTTAAGGTGGTGATTCCCTTTGGTCACATAAAGTTTGCACCATTATAACTCATTCATTACTTGGAGTTAAGAAGCCATTTTTACATCAAAATGTAGCTTGACATTTTCTCTTTTTAATGAGTACAATGAATCTAAGTTTGGCTTTCCAAAATGTTTTTCCTGTATTTTAGAAGAAGTATAATTTTTCAGATTTTTTGCAGGCTGAAGTAGATTTTTTCGCAGGACATCGGTTAGAGCATTCGATACCTCTATCAAATAGCTGGGGACCCTTTTTTAGTTATTGTGATATCGCTCTTCGTTATGGAGAAATAAACTAAAATGTCTGCGCAACCTGGATTTTGCCTACTTTTCACTACTTTGGCAAGCCACTACTTCAGTTGTGAAATAGCTTAGTTCAAATTTGCTGTGCTGTAACCCCCGTGCCTCCATCCAAGTTGTGAAGCACAATGTGCACTGTGCTTCACAACTGCATTTGTGAAGCACGCTGTACCGTGCTTCACAACTATAGTTGTGAAGCACGCTGAAGCAGATGCACTCTGTGGAGTTGGAATGTAAGAAATGAAATTGTCACTTCAGCACCAGAGACCCGAAAAATTCTGTCCTCGACTGGGATTCGAACCCACGACTTTCGGTTTAGCAGTCCGAAGCTTTCCCAACTGAGCTATCGAGGCTTCAGACATATAAAGCTAGAAGGAGTTTGTATCCAAACTGAAGTAATAAATGAATAATGTGCTTTACGTATAACGCGACAAACACATGACCCAGGGCTAAGAACACTCTGGTGTGCTGCCTGCCAAGTCTAATTCAAATTTCCGGTATTTTAAATTTGAACTAAGCTATTTCACAACTAAGTTGTTGCACAATTTCTCGCGCACCATCTAATTTACGGACACGCCAAGCAAAACTGCAAGGGGTTGTGAAACCCGAGTGTTTCGGAAAGCTTAGCACTCGAATTCTTTTGTGGTACTCGGGCTCCGCTTCGCTCCGCCCTCGTTCCACAAAAAAATTCTCGTGCAAGCTTTCACGAAACACTCGGGTTTGTAATGCACTCGCTTCGCTCGTGCATCACAACCCCTCGCAGTTTCGCTTAGCGTGCCTGTAAATCAGCTAGTGCACTCTATGTTGTGCAACAACCTATACTTAGAAAGCAGCTATCGGGGCAACTAAAAAAGGGTCCCGGGGTATTTTTGTGTAGAACACATCTGCTAAGTGGCAACTCTCTAGCTTGCATACTAAAGCCTGACCAAAAATTCTTGGAACCGAACTGTGAGCGCTTGTCCTGAGTTAACCTTTGAAGTTAGTATACATAAAGTATATATTTTTAGAAATCTCAGGAGGAGGAGAATCCGGTAAAACCATCATATCCGGTCTATATCCGGTTACCGGATGCCAAATCGATAAAAACGCTTCAGATTCGGAAAGAGAATGCTAATAAATTCATACTCTAGCATATTGGTCTTTGGCCCAAGACATCTCCAAAAATCCGGTCACATCCGGTCCATGTCCGGTATCTATGTCCGATGTCTAGGTCACAAAAACTGTACAGCAAGATGGGTAGGTCGTACAGTTTTGCTGATTGGATTTTTGGATTCAGCGGGTCGAAATTAGTCTACATTCGAAGTTTTGTCCAATTTAGACAAAAACTGCGTGATTTATGGTCGTATCCGGTGCGAAAAAAACCGGAAAAATAGGTTTTTCGGGTCTGGTGCTCGGAATCTTGGATAAAAAATGTTAGTTTTTGGCACAATGAATATTTGGGAGGCCAGTTTCATTTTACCGGTGTCAAAGTAATTGAATATCCGGTAGATTCCGGTTCTGAGCTTTGAAATTTGAGATTTCATGGGCTATTAGCTCAGTATCCTGTTGGTCCGAAAGTCAAATTATTTCTTTAAAATGATATTTCGTCTATCCCTAATAAGCATCAACCTCAATTTACTTCATATCTGCTGTAATTTTTGAATGGTAGCGTTTTAAAAGTGGGCTGATTTTGCTGGTATTGTCTAATTGTTAAACCGGACATGAGATTTGATCCGATATGCTTAGCTTTGTCGCATGCAACCGGTAAAATGAAAGTAGCCTCTCAAATATTCATTGTGCCAATACTAACATTTTTTATCCAAGATTCCGAGCACAAGACCGGAAAAACCTATTTTTCCGGTTTTTTTCGCACCGGATAAGACCATAAATCACGCAATTTTGGTCCAAATTGGACAAAACTTCGTGTGTAGACTAATTTCGACCCGCTGAATCCAATAATCCAATCAGCAAAACTGTACGACCTACCCATCTTGCTGTACAGTTTTTGAGACCTAGACATCCGGTTACCGGACATGGACCGGATGTGACCGGATTTTCGTGGATGTCTTGGGACAAGGACCAATATGCTAGAGTATGAATTAATTATAATTTGCATTCTCTTTCCAAATCTGAAGCGTTTTTATCGATTTGGCATCCGGTAACCGGATATTGACCGGATATAGACCGGATATGATGGCTTTACCGGATTCTCCTTCTCCTGAGGTTTCTAAAAATATATACTTTATATAGACTAACTTCAAAGGTTAACTCAGGACAAGCGCTCACAGTTCGGTTCCAAGAATTTTTGGTCAGACTTTAGTTAGTACATAACTATTAAAGAATAACCCACATAAATAATAAAGAATAATAACTATTAAATCGAACCCGCGGTCTCTAACTTAACTTAAGCTGAACTGGACTAAACAAATTTTTGTCAAAACTTTCCTTCTTTTTAGCAGAATGCGCTGACGAAGAGCTAGTGTTTACTGTTTGGTAAATTCCTTTTCTGAAATGGATTACTTACTGTAATGCTTTGATGACCTGCACACGAGTAACTTAAATTGTATTTCAAGTTACAACATGTTACCTGAAGGGGAGGCCTTCATTTGGCTGTCTTTGACCACCCAACTCTCAATATCTTCCACAAACTGTTTGGGCACAGAAATGGGGACTGAAATTGAAAACGATAAAATGTTGTATGACGAACGGTTCCGGGGAATTAGTCGTCAACTTGTGTGTGAACCACCAAGGTCCTATAGCTTACTTTTAAACTCAGTGTTTCTGGTTTTACAAGTTAAGAAGAGCGAAACTGGTTGGATCTATTTGGCAGTCACGTCCACTGACGATAATAGCCGTTAGCGAGTAGAGCATGTAGCTAAAGTTAAATTTTTGAACAAGTTTCTGTCAACTCTTAAGCTCGACGTAAAATAGTACTGTATCGGAAATGCTTAAATGCAGTAGTTACGGCGCATATTTGATGCAACAAATACTAACGCCCCACAATTTTCTAGTCAACTCTCTGGTTACACTTGACAATCTTGAGAAAACGCTTTGCCACAACGTCAGTTCCTACAAGTTGGTGACAGCGTTGTTCGTGTAACAAGTGAGAAAACGTTGTGACAACGCGTTGGGACCATTCCCGATTTCGTTGTAACAGCGCAGTAGTAAACTCGGATCAGCAGCAGCAGCAGCAGCAGCAAGTGTGCGTTGTCACGACCTGTTGCCACATGTAACCACGAACTGCCCGTCTTGACATCCACGTGAGACAGCTGTTCGTTGACAAAAGCAACTGTAAGAGTGCCAAGCGTAACCACGGCTTTTAATGTAATCCGTATTTTTCGACCATTTACAAGAAAGAGTTGTAGAAAGAGAAAGAAAGAGTAGAGTTGTAGAACCAAGTTAAAAGCGATCTTCACCTTGGCGTTTGAGTTCTAAGCCGTTTTCAATTCGGTCAAATCTACCCACGGCTTGATTTGACATTTGACATCCTTTTTGACATTATTAATTTGGAAATCAGATACAGCATAACTTGTCTCAAACGTAGAAGTCGCAAATTGAGCTGAACTCTCATATGTATCGGCTAATCTTAAATTGAATGGGAATTCAAAGCTTACGATTTTTGACAATTCGACAGTTTTCCATTGTAGTAGAAATGGTCACGAGCAGGAAGCGTTTTATCTCAGGTTTTGCTGAGCAGTCGTGCATATCTTGGCTTGTTGAGCTTGAATCTTAGGCTTGAATCTTCGAGTCTCAGGCTTGTTGAACGCAATCTGAATTCTGTAGTTTTTGAATTTTTAGATTCAAATTTAAATACAAGTGTACAGCAACATTGAAAACCGCCCTAGCATCTCAGAAAAATTCGAGACAAAGCTATCGCTGGTCCCCATTTGCTCCAAAAAATCAACATTCGGAAAGCCCAAATGACACGAAAACTGATCCTTCGCTCTCAATACTAAAAGCTTTGGAACTTGTCCAAATCAGCAAGGATTTGGCATTGGCATGTTTCGACCACGCTAATTCCAAATATTCCAGATCACGTTGAACCGAAAACGTGTTGTCTGCGATTTTGCTGGAAATTATTTCCAGATATTTTCGTATTGCAGAACACCAATCCGATCCGAAGTACGATTTTCAATTTAGGTTTTCGTTTTGTCGTAAGCCTACAGCCACAGCTTACATTTGTATATTTCATATATTGAGCTAGCGAATAGCTGAATCGAAAACCAAACTTCAGCCAAGACAACCAAGAAAACATCTGGAAATACTTTTCCAGCAAAATCAGAGGCAGAAAATTTGTCGGACCCTCCTTGCGAATCGAAACCAAGAATTGCGTGAAATTGAAAAACTTTGCAATGCTTGAATTAGTGGTGGTCGAAAACAGACATTATCTTAGTCCAAATCACAATTTAAGTTTTAGAAAATATCACTTCGGAGGGGAACATGCACAGAAAATCTGCATTTTCTGATTTTAACTTGACATTTAGACGTTCGAGATTTTTATTCCTGCTGGAGCAAATGTATAAAAAGGAAACTTGTATGTTCAGTGCACTGTGAGTCATTTCTCTATTCAGAAGCCCTATCTTCAACACAGGGCTAGCTTAGGTCAGATTTTTTTGCATTCGGATTATGCAAATTAGGTTTTGGAGCCTATTTAAGCGGCAGAACTGAGAGCCTTCGCGCAGTCTTTGGCTGTCAGCAATCTAAACGATTGCAGATTTTTGAGCACCAGTGTTGCTTGGGAGCTACCATGGTGCATTAGGCAATTAGATAAGGTACTAGCTTGCGCTGGACATCACAAGTTCAGCCCAATCATGGCATGGCAAGCATAGGCGTGACTCCCTAATGACAATAGACTTCATTAAAAATTGGGGGAAAAATTAAGCAGCGGAGTGAAAAGTAATAAAATTTTGTGCACAAAAATTTTGTTTCCTTTTTATTTGGAAGAAGTTTATCAGCTGTACTGCTGAACCCGATGATGTTAATTAATTGTACGGTGCAATGCTGAGGAAAGTCTGTCTGATAAGAAAGCAATAACATTTAGTGTGATATTTTAAATGATAACAGTAGTTCAATATCAAAAGAAATCAAGGTAATTTCAGTGAAATTGTAAACCAAATCTGCAACTTCCAACGCTTAAATACCTTTCGACAAAGACAATTCTGCAATTGAATAAAAACAGGTCTACAAAGGAATACTGCCCCTTTTGGGGCCTACTTGTTACTGAGTAGAACAGACGTAATAAACGATTGTTTAATGTAAATAGCTATAACAGATTATACAGAGCTAAGCATCTAACATACATTTACATACATCATAAATGGCAGCTTTCATTTAATGCAGACCACAACTAATTCCGTTAATTTCATCCAATTAAAATTCCAAAGTCTTAAAAAGCTACAGTTATTTAAAATGAGTTTTAAAATGTTCCTTACACTTACACTGCATTAAATGAAGCTGTAATTTAGTTCCAGGTAATTTATGCTGGTTTTGCCTGAAGCTTGTTATATAGCTAATAAGTTAAACATCAAACTACACTTATATCAGTTTTAGTTATTATCTAACTACTCAAATATAACAAGCTGTCAACTTTGGTCGAACATTTTTACCAGCAGAAAATGAAAGAATTCCCTTCTGACTAATTCTGGTTACATACTTCATTTGAACCATTTATTTAAATTAATTAACGAATTAATTAGTTACAACCATTACCATACCTGCATTTTGGGGAACTGAAGGTGGGGGTTTGGGACCGGATTTGGGTGGTGGCGCTACGGCCGCTCTAAAAAAGAAAATTTAAAATTCTCAGAAATTAAATCACAAAGGGAATTCTTTCATTAAATAAGTTTACATATATTAACAGTAACCATCATGATACAATCCTTTTTCCAATGTAAGGTCTCAATCATGTACCATTCTTTTGTAAACAAAAATACATCAGAATAATTACAAATTGAACTGTTCAATTATAATACAATTGTCAATGTAGAATGTCTCTACTTTTGGTTTGCTTCTTGCAATTGCGCCTGTTGTCTTCGAAGTAAGCGTCCTAAATTTAATAAATTAATAATAATAATAACAATAATTGAATTATTTATAACTTAACACCATGGACTACTGTGTAATCTATATTTGATAATTCATAATCGTTTACATTTTCATTTTCGGCAAGATAAATATTTATATACAATACAGTACATTACAATATTCTAAATAATTTTATTTTTCCAAAAATTCTACTCTGAATTTCTCAAATTGTCTCAAATCACAAATGAAAATTTTGGTTTTAGTTAACTTACATTATAAGTTAAAATAAAATATTTAAAAATAAAATTAATAATTTAAAATTTAAATTCTAAGTCATACTGATTTCATTATTTCTCAACAACTTCTGATCCACTTTAATCCGGCATTCGTGTTTTCGGAAGGATATTCCGACCTTAATGAGCATATTATTCTCACATATCGCTTCCGTAATGTCTAGCTCCGCCTGCGTACTAAATGTAGCTCCCTGTAATTGAAAAATAGGGTTTTCAACACATTTGTAACATTTAGACTATCTATGTAGCTAAGTTAGGCCTAACATGATAAAAAGTTTCAAATTTACAGCAAGATCAGTGGAAACATTTAAATACTTCAAAACTGAGTATATACTTAATGTTAATCACTTCGTTATAGTTTAGAACAGCTTATTACTCAAAGAAGGTTTGCAAATGGTCAACATAAAGCTGGCACGACATTTGGTTAGCTAATGCTTAGCTAACAGCTAGCTAATAGTTGGCTTGTTACCTGGTTGGTTGCATGGACCTCTTCCACGCACTGTTGCTTCAAGAGAGCCCGAAATAGTTTGGCCAGAAATTCACCACTCAAGTAGTTGGTTTCCACATTCAGCGAAGCCAACGATGAATTTTCCTCCAACGCTGTTAGGAGTGGCTGGAAATGAAAATTTAAAATTCCAGTTTTTAATTTCAATTTGACTTAAGAATTTAATTTTCAAATCCGAAAATTGGTTTTTACCTATTTAATTTGCATGTACATATTTGCTCTTGTCAAAATTTCTACGCATAATATTTTAGTTTCTTTAATTTCCATCTTAGAAAGACTGTAGAAAGACTTAATTAAAATCTTAGACTGAGATTAAAATTTAAATACAATTCAAGAAAGATTTCTCAGTTTATAGTTTCTTACTTCCGCAGCGTTATCTGTTAGACCAGTGTTTGCAAGGCAAAGCTTCCGTAAATGCTCATTTCCCTTCATTGACTCAAATATCCGCTGTATTTGAATTATTGGCGTTCTCTACAAAATTTAAATTTAAATTCAAAATGCTTCAATTTTCAGTCTTTGATATTACCAAAAGAATCTGGAAACAGCATCTGTAAACTAGTAGTTCTTGAAGCTGATATGCAAAACTTACTCGACAATTACTTTTACTGAAATTTTCTTATTCATATTTCGTAAAATTAAATTTAAAATTTTGAAATTTAATTATTTACCTTCATATTATTAAGGTTAATTTCAACCAGTGTCTCATCGTTTGCCTGCAGGCGCTGGTTGCAGTCATCTGCATCGGTGCGGTTTTCTGGCTCGGTCGGACGCACGCTCTGGGGTAGACCACACTTGGCCACTTTACCCTCAGAAGCTAAATTTAAATAAATCCAAATTAAAATTTAAATCTAATCTGAATTTAAACATTGTTGCTATCGGCAGACAAAATGCGAACCATAAAAGTAAACATATATTGTTAGTAACCTAGTTTTCAAACTACCAAGCTAAATTTTAGAGTTAATTAATATGGTTTAAACGGCATAAAATATATCCGGTATAGAAGGCATAGAAAGTTTTTACCTGGTTACAATTTGTTAAATTTAAATGAAATCTATTATTACATAAATTGTCTACTTACAAGTTTCAGACATTAGTTGTTGCGCTTCTTCCCAGGATAGAATATTACTTTCATTCATAGTTTCTATAAATTAAAATTAATAATTGATAACAATTTAATTCATAATTATATTAATATTCATCAATTACACATGTTAACTGACCACTAACCAAAGCTTATACCTGCATAATAAAGTACAGGATTTTAATATAATATAATATCTAATATATTGACCTTATAAAGTAGGTAGGCGCTTAGACAAACATAAATAGCTAGCGTTTTTAAGAAAATTTTAAATTGTTTTCTGGTTGGTGAATCGAACACAATTACTAAACTTACAGTGACCCCCGCAGAGGCTATCTCTCCTTGTACCGGCATTTTTGCAACCTCAAATCATTGTAGTAGGGGGGACCGACTTGCAGTCAAAGCGCAACGTTAGAGTTGGAAAGTTTGACGGCTAACAAAGTTTTAGCTTAATCAATGGAAGTTGTTTGCGGGAAACTGGAATTACTGAAACAACTTCTTTCAGTCGCTTTCAGCTAAATCGCGTCTGCAGAAACAATTGCACCCTGAAACTCTTCAAAGTTTTTGTCAGCGCAGCAGATGAAAGTTATGACACATTCGCCGGCTTTACGTCAATTGCAGTTGAAAGCTTCTGATGAACTGACTGCTACTTTGTAGTCCTAAAATCGATTTCTCTGGCAAGCGAATTGGGCTAGTTACAAATTGAAAACGAAAGTATGAATTAAAATCAGATTTACATCGGGGTTTGTTTTTGTCGCCGGTGTATGGTATATATTGCCAAATCAAAATTTATAAACATGTGATTACCGCAAAATATGTTTTAATTCAATTTAACATTAATTTAATTTAACCTCATATGAATTGAACATTTTTCTTCCGCCACAATTTTCAAAAATATGTTTCTGTACTCCCAACTCCATGCGGTCAAAAGTAGTGTCGTCAGCGTTTTAAATTTGACTGTGCTCAAAATGTCGTTCTTTTCAGCGGGAAAATATGCAATCATAATGGAAGGGTTGCCCTTAAAGTGGCAGTCAGCATAAGAGTTTAAATGCTGTTAAGAAAACTCAAAATTAAACTTTGACTACTCATGCTAGCCTTGCTTAAATAATTTTAAAACTTGACCTTAAACTAGGGATGATCCTGACAAAGTGGAACAAATTTTGGCAAAATTGTGAAAACGCAAATTCATGACTAAGCATTTGGCAGTAAACCAGATTATAAAACTATGTAGGTAACTTTGAAGAATACCAGAATTGAAGAATATGTCAAATTCATTCTCACTAACTAACTGTAATCAATTAACAATACGTAAGTTATTTAGTGATCTTTGATTGATAATTAACTGTAATCAATTAACAACTAAGTAAGTTAATTAAGTAAGTTAATTACTGATACTTGGTGTAAATAATGAACCAATCAGCATGACATCGCATTGGCGATTAGAATCAAATGCTTCCGTGTGTAGCGTAGCTATGGAAATTAACTCACACGTATGGACCTTTATTAAATACCGTAACTTTATTATATACGTAACCGTAACGGGGGATTTTGTTCCAGCCAATCAGATTGCAGAACAACAGAAGATTAATGCAATAGTCTAATTTTCTGAAATGTAGTCTTTTGTTGAATACGTGTAGACCAGCCAATCAAACGCGAGAAAATAGTGGCGATGTGATTGACAAATTCATAATACCCCGCCCCTCAAAACGGAATATTATTGAAATGACAATTTCCAAACCGGCAAGCAATTCAAATTTGGGATTCATAATTTTCTGTGTTACACGGAAATTACTATTAAACTAATAATTATTTAATCACAACTTGCATTCAACTATTGGCTCATGCTCATTTGAACACTTTTTATGGACAATGAAGCAAACGTGACTAAAAGGACAGTTCCAGTATTCATATTTTTCTGTTACTCGTATAAGTCCAAGCACACGATAGGAAATCAGTTGCATTGAAATGAGAAACCTTTGACCAGCTACTGTGAAAGTAATGCCTTGAGTATTTCTTCACAGTTCGTGGCTTGCTACAATTATCTAATACGCAGCATCAATTTCATCTTTTCTCCTATCATACACCTAGGTAACTTGCTTGCCTAAACCCAATGTACATAGAAGCATGCAAACACTGCAGCTACAATGAGTATAACTCAGCATGCAGTTGAACTCACTCAGCAGTTCGCCGACATCGTCTGAACTGGCAAAGTTGGCAAACGAGTCGAGGGCGATCTCGAAGTCGTCGTCGTTCAGGACGATTTCCGGGTCGCCAAGACTCTTGGCTTTTTCCTCGCTCTCCGACTTTTCCGCTCCGTTCGTCACTTTCGTTGCCGATTTCTTGTCGGCCGGTTTTTCGCCGGATTTTTCCGACTTTTCCGGTTTCTTCTTTTCTAGCGGTTTATTGGTGTCATCCTTTTTTGGCTCGGCCGGTTTTTCGACGACTTTTTTCTTGATCGAGGCGCGTTTTTCCTCCACGGCTGGAACTTTTCGAATTGTTTCGTCCGCCGCTTTTTTGTCGACCGAAGTTTTCCGGGCGCTACCGATCGGTCGAACTCCGGCTGTTTTCATGATATCCGGTTCCGGTTTAGAGTCCGTTGCTTTCTTCGCCGCTGCCGTTTTTCCGACAACGCCGTTGGCCACTGCCGCAGTTGCCGGTTTTTTGGTGCCCGCAGCGGGTTTTGCAGAATCCGAAGTTTTAGATTCCGGTTTTGATTCCGTACTTTTACGGGTATCGGTAGTTTTGCGCGTCGTTGTTTTGGCAGGAGTAGACATAGTCAGATAATTTGATTATTAAGTAATTAATCAATTCTTTACCGAATATGTTGCCAATTAGTAAATGTCAATAATACGTCAATACTTATGATTTACTCTGAAAAGAAACAAAAGCTTTGGTGCCTTTTGGAGGGACTGCTGAACTTCATACATACTATGGTAATGTATAGAAAATAAAAAATAGAGTTAGCAATATAAAAAGCACAAACTTAATCTTTACTTTCAAAAACTGAGAGACGAGAAATGAGACTAGAAAACCAAAAACAGATAACTATGTGATCTGCGATTGGAAGAAAACTGTAGTTCTGGATGAAATATTAAAGTTGTGTTTTACTCTAATCTTTACTTTCACCACAATACTTTCCTTCTGTTGCAATATTACCGTTTCGGATGAAAAAGATAAAAGTAAAATTTTAAAAAAAATATGTCAAATCTGAAATTTAGATTGTCTGAAAGCGAAGTTGATATCACCTGTAGATTGAAAAATTTTAACCCCAGATTGTCCCG
This sequence comes from Trissonchulus latispiculum, assembly GCA_030248195.1. NCBI lineage: Eukaryota > Metazoa > Nematoda > Enoplea > Enoplida > Ironidae > Trissonchulus > Trissonchulus latispiculum. Next base: position 31,020 of record JASAND010003335.1, on the reverse strand, counting down.
GAAAAACTGGTTAAAATGCTAAAAGACAAAATTGATCAATACCTTTCAGGAAAACCACTTGTAGGTTGTTTTAAAAAACTGGTTAAACATGGAAACATTTTGTGGATGGAAAAGCCGGTTTCACTCAACTACCGGGCACTTGAGATAATTGCAAAAACGTACAGGTAACAGTACAATAGGGTTGATACCTACAGTGTTAGACTGCGAAAGGAGTGTGAAAATGCCTCATAAATAAGTTAATTAATTTGAGATTAATTAAAAACTTTTAATTACAAAATAAGGATCCACCAGGACTAGCTTATCTTGATCGATTTACACAGGAGATTACCAATTTAGTTGCTTAGGTTTGTGTAGGAGAAAATTTGTTTTCTTGCAGGAGCTTTCTAGAAGCAGCAAGATTTTTCAGTTTTCTAAAAACGAAGTTCCGTGCAGATCCCCACCTCCACCAGAGGTTTTAAAGATTTCTCCCAGCTCTTGGATTTAAAGGTAGCGTTAAAATCAGTTCGTTTAACTCGGCTGACGTTTCCTGCTTTAGGTCTTTCATGAAAAAGAACTGGTGACAGTTAACGCGGCCAACAGTGACTAACCTGTTTTTGGAATCAGAAACGGACTCAGAAAGTTCCCTGTTGATTGTATTATATCCGGGATCATAATTTATTAAATTATTTTATCCAAAATTTCATTTCCGATAGAAAACCTGAGTATGAATTGATTTTTCGATTCGTTTTTTCAAACAAAATTTCTGGTTAAATTCAAGAAATCTGAATTGTTTCCTGCAACTTATAATACAAAAGTTTGACGAAAAATGAAACTATTTTGTCTGGATAATTTTGACCTTAGCTGGGTTATGAGTTCTGACCTTATGTGGACAAGCTTGAACACATTTTCTGGCCCACTGAGGAAAATAAATGAAACAGAAAAAACAAAGCAAATCCAAATCTTAGACGAGTCTATTTACATCAGTACGCACACTTTTCGTAAACTGATAAATTGACATTTTGCCTGCAAAGTATTTCAAAGTTACTCCAAACTTAGCAACACACGAAAACAAATGCATCAATTTAAGCAATTTTAAGCTAAACACTGACTCATTTTGGTGTCATGTGCATTCTTGCAAACAATCGTTTAATCGCGAAAGAATATCTCGGAAAAAAGCTCCACGGTCACAGCTGAGTGTCATAAAGACAAAAAAAGTATTGCAAGACCTCACCAGCAAAAAACACCTAACCCAGCCTAGCCTAGCCTGTTTATAAGCCGGCGAGTTATGCGAAAAAAACACCTGGCCTCAGAACAAGCTGCAATTCCAAGACAGATTGCAGCTTAGGCGAGGCAAAGGCTGTATCGCAGCGTGCGTGCAGCTGTCAGTGTTTGCTTGCAGCTGGAAAAATCGAATGCTGGAACAAAAGTCCCTCTCTCTCTCGAGTAGAGTATATATAACCTCAACTACGTAACGTATATGTGTTAGGGCGTTTAGCTTACGTATGTAATACGTATGAATATGAAAATTGTTTGGAAAAACGTTGAAGTTTTAAGCAATATTTGCGCATTTGATTGTTTGAAAACCTAATGCAGGTAACTAGCACAGCCCTACGTAGGTAAGACTGCTGCAAAAAAATACCGGCATATTTTCTCCAAATCTTGATTTTGCAGTCTGACCTGACTTTAGGAATTTTTAGTAAAACAAACTTACTATTGTAGTAAAGTAGAGAAGCAAGTGATTATTCGAGTATTTGGTTATGCGTCAGTATTGTGGTGACTATGTTTGTGTTGTGAAAAACATATGAGTTTAGTGCTGACAGTAGGGAAGGATGTGTAATCAAGAATCTTTGACAACGGATAAGATCTTGGTTGCATGTAACTCTAAGAAAAGGTTCTTGTTTTTCTGTGACATTCAGTACATCCAATTCACTGTCTATTAGGTTACAATCTTTTGAGTCGGAGAATTTGTGAGGACCAATATCCCTCAGGTTCCCAAGGGTGGATTAAACTACAGCAGTTCCAAGAAAGTTACCGCCGTTTAGAGACCCTCAGTCATATCAGCACTCTGGAAGATGGCACTGTTTGGAATTCCAGGAGATTACGCAGGCACTACCCATCTCTTCCTGCGAAACCTCTTTCCCTTTTGCAAGAGTTTGGGATCGATCCTCACATGAAATCCAAGACGTAGATGATAGTCAACAAGCACAAGCCTTGCTGGGAATTAATGATCAGGAGGCCCTCTGCGTTATCCACAAAGGAACCGCTTGACTCCTGCGCGAACCCTCTGCAGGAAAATTTCTGTTTGGAAATGGCACCAGAACAATGTCAGCAATTCCAAATTTTCTCCAAATGTTTTGCAAACACATAGGTATATAGTCAACGTATGAATGAAACAAGCACTAAAGTGCAATCGCACAGGTTGGAACTCGGGACATTTTTCAAAGCTGTACAGGTTCTATTTTATAGGTTCTTCGAGTCGACGTTACAGTTTTAGAGTTATGTCTAGAGTTTCAGAGCTGCATGACAAATCACTGGGGAAATGCAGTGACCCAAAATTTAAAAGCCGTGGCAAGAAAAGGCTAATCATCTAACTGAAGAAAGGCTACAGGTTGTCAACTTGCTGAGCTCGTTTGGGTTCGAGCTTAAAATCTTTCATGAAAAGAACTCCGTCTTCCCTTCTCTCTTCTAGGTCCTGGTTTCGGCGCTTCTTCCGGGGCTGGTGGAACAAGAAGAAACCTAGGAAAAGCCCAAGACGGGAGCCGTTACCACGAAACCGGGACCTAGAAGAGAGAAGGGAAGAGGGGGGTTCAGCTTTTCACTCACCATTGAAGTAAAGAATTGGTCCCGCCGGGGATCGAACCACGGCCCTTCTGCTCCGGAGTCAGACATGTGCTAACCCACTACAACACAGGACCATCAGCTGAACTCCTACATAATGTTTCCTATGCTTGTTTCCCTTACATCCAGATTTTGCTATATATTATTCATCCAGAAGTCACTCAGCTATTCTCTTCATTCTACTCGTCAGCATATCGTGATGAAGATGTTTGATTATAGATTTTTATATTCAATTTTAATTTTTAATTTCTACAGTGCAAGTTGGCGATAACTCTGAGACGTATATGGCAGCCATGGCGGACTGTTGGATACCCAGGCATCTTTGGATACCGTCTTTCTCAATTGCAGCTTCCAATCTTCTTTCAGTCAGTTTATCAACAATCAATCTTTCTAACTGGACTGGTGGACCAAGAAGTAACCAAGGAGAAGCCTCTACGTGAGCCGTCAGACACCCTTGTACCCACTAAATCAGGACCTAAGAGTGAGAAGGGAAGAGGAAGGTTCAACTTTCTGCTCTAGATTGAAAGCTAAGTATTGGCTATTCCGGAAGTAGAAATACTACCTTGCCCACGTCGAGACAGGAATGCTACCACCACAGGACAATCAGATGAACTCCCATATCAGCTTGTCAATCTCTCCTATGCTTGCCTCCCTTACACTTAGGGTTGCGCCGTTAGCGAAATTACGGGGCCGGGGCCGGGCCGGGGCCTTCCCAATGTGCGGGGCCGGGCCGGGGCCGGGCCTGGCCCGGCCCGGGCCCGGCCCCAAGCCCCGGCCCCGTTACACGGCCCCGGCGGCCCCGACGGCCCCAGCGTCCCCATACTCCATTTAACAGCCTTTTGCTTACCCCTTTGCAAGAGTATTGGCAATATACCTCATACTGGCAGTCTTTATGCTTCATTCGGATCCTATGTTTAGTACATTGTGAGTCATTTCTCTATTTAGAAGTCCTATCTTCAGCAGTTCAGCACAGCTTAGGCAAGGTTTTTGTGCTCAAATGATGTAAATTAGGTTTATACAATATTTAAGCAGCAGAACTGACAGCCTACACGCAGTCTTTGCCTGTCAGCAATCTAAGCGGTTGCGGAGTTTTGAGCACCAGTGTTGCTTAGGAGCTACACATAGGTGCATTAGGGAATTAAGTAGTTAGCGTTTGACAGGCGAATCATGAAATTACAATAAATGTTTGGCTTTTCCATTAATTTGGCATGAAGTAGGAAGAACGTAGGTTGTATTGCTGAACCAAATACTGTAATTGTGCTACATTGTTATTTTGTATGCTAAGGGAAGGGAAGACAAGTGCCTGCTCAGAAATCAGAAACCTTTACTTAGGTATTTAAAAAATAATTCCAGTTTGATATCAAAAGAAATAACTAGTGACAAGTCAATCATTTCGCGATTTCGCATAATAATAATCTAAAATAGGTTTTCTAATTTTAATTTGTCAATAGTTCAAAATAAGTTTGCAGTGTACGCTTTGATTTCTTTACAATACAACATTATCTTGCGACATTAACTCCTATTGGACTAGTGAAACTAACGAAATATCAACAAACGGAATTGAGATTAGTTTTCTAAATAGATCAGAGACTAACTTTAACTTTCCTACCTATCAACTTTTCTAAGCAAACCTTGCTGAAATGAAAACAAAATGCTTCTGGTGCGATCAAATAACGATTTAATCGATAATCGATTTACGATTTGATTTTTTGCTTCTGGTGCGACTTAAATATCTAATTATACATTCAAAATAACTAGCAGAATACAGGGAACGTGAAGCATTATACAGAAAGTATTATATATTTCGAAAGTTTAAAGGAATTACTGAATTATTGTTAATTTTAAATAATTAGATAATTACAAAATGATGCGGGATTTTGCGGGATAGGATTTATCAAATTTGCTGGACTACGAGATCCCGCGGGACGGAACAAGCTCATTTAGTTCGGGGCCAGAGGGGCGGGCCGAAAAATTTCGTCCCGCATCCATCTGTGGCTGGCACAACGTCACGTTACAGAGCATTGTGTGCTGTGCTACTAGTGATGTTTCAGTACCTGAAACTGGAACTGAAAATATTTTCAGTCAGTACGTATTTCAGTTTCAGTACCTAAAACTGAAACTGACACTGAAATTTATTTGGATGAGACCTGAAACTGAATCTGAATTTGAAGTTCCTATGAGCAACCGCCTGAAACTGAAAATCAAATAAAATGAGACCTGAAACGGAAACTGAAAATCAGATAGAATTAGTCTTGAAACTGAAACTGAATTTGAATCTGAAATTCCGACGAGCAACCGCCTGAAACTGAAATATAAAGGCTGCCTGTAATATCACTACTACATACGCCAAGAAACAGCCATATGCACAGCAGAAAATATATAATAAAGTGTGTTATATACGTCCTGACGGCCCGACGGGGCCCACGGGGCCGCCGCGGCTTACGGGGCCGTCGGGGCCCACGGGGCCGCCGGGGCCGTGTAACGGGCCCGGGCCTCAAAGCCAACGGGGCCGGGCCGGGGCCGGGCCGTTAAAAAATTTTGCGGGGCCGGGCCGAAACGAGGCCGGCCCGGCCCCGGCCCCGTTACACGGCCCCGGCGCAACCCTACTTACACTATTAGACTATTGATTTGTACGGTTACAGTGTATAAGATTTGCTGTGGCGCTTAAATTAGTACGGTTACTAGAATGTGTTTCCAGTAGAGTACAAGAAATAGTCCGTAAACTGATATGGTACGTGATTAGCTGACAACCGGCCCGGCCATAGCTTAGCCATTTTAGCTTCGGAAAAGGAACTACATATCAACTAATTACATTAGGTACATAACTTTCTCCTTCTTTCTCATTTCCTAAACCTGTTAAGCCTGCAAAATTTCAGTGAGATTATATTAAAGAGTGCTAAAGTTTCCCAACCTTCTCTACTACATTCAATGTAGTATATGATTTTTTAACAAATTTAATTATTTGTATTTTATCTAATTGATTTTGCCGGTATAAAACAAGTAGAAAGCTCGTATAGTAGTCTAGCTTCGGAATCATCTTTTTTGAAAAACCTATTTCACATTAAAGTTTCTAATTTCTGCTCTGTGACTAGAAATTTTCATAACCGGTTTTGACCCTCGACTGCAGGCCCAGACCAGTTGAAACCTGAATCTACTTAGAAAGAAATTATAAATATTTACCGTCAAGGCTCAGAAAAACCGATTTGGCTTTCACCCAAGGGCATTAATTAAGATGAAGTTGAGATATAGTACGGCCCAAAGATGCTTGAAACTGTTTATTCAAATTTTTATTTTGCCTGGGAAACTTGGTCAGTCTGTTTCAAACTGTTCATAAGTAATGTTCAACAACAGTTGTCTGTAGTAGAAGCTTGAACAATGTGAATATCTTCCCGCCTAGATGTTTGACATGTGTCTGTCTGGCTGAGAAAATTATCAATTCGAAGTTGTTTTCTCCTTAGGGAAGTCTGTCAAAATTAAAACACAATCTAAGATTTCTTTCCTTCACTTTATCCGGAAATCAGTTCAAATTATGTTTAGTCAGAAAAAATTCCTAGCCGACTGCAGGGCAAAAGACGTGCAGCAAAAAAAAACGTTTCATAGAAACATTAATATTATTAATATATTATATTTTGTAAGCGGAAGCGGAGAGAGAAGGGAAGAGGGAGGTAAAGATTTGAAATGTAAAGAATTGGGCCAGCCGGGGATCGAGCCACAGACCTTCTGTTCCAGAGTCAGGAATGCTACCACTACACCACAGGGCCATCAGCTGAACTCCCATTTCAGGCTTTTCAAATTTCAATCTTTCCTTTATCGAAAAATTTTGCAAGCATCACAGCACAAAATCTCAACTACGACTTGAAAAGTCGTGGTCTACGTTTTCTAAACGTAGGCAGAGATTTCCTAACTACGCTCAAATTTACAATTTATGTTCGTCAAAGTTCCTTGTCAAGCTTTTGCGAGAATGCTGCATTATTCTAAAATCCGCCTTCTTTTGATGACATTTTGAGGTCTAAGAATACCAACAGATACGAATATGACATTTCTGCTTTCCAGGCTGCAATACAGACACTTTTTGTCCCTGGAGACGTAAAGGGTCACCTTTAGCTGAGTGAATTTGCATTTTATGCGGGGAAAATAAATAAAGATCAGGAACTGAACAATCTAATGAATATTAATATTTGACCTTTATTTTCGACCAAACTGCACTTCAAACTTCTCAGGGTTAAGCCAGCTAACAGTTCAGGATTTCTGCCGCCTGAGACTGGCAAATGTGAAAGGTTGAAATCAGGATTGAAAGAAGTGTAGAAAAGTGTCCAGAGTGGGGATCGAACCACCACGTCGTCTTCTGCAGTCTTCCATCCTGCCACTTGGCTACGGCTTTGACACTTGGCAGCGAGAATGACGGGGGTCTCTAGAAGCCGGCCCACCCCCCCTTAGGGCGGGGCCATAACTGGCTCAATCCCCGCCAGGCCGTAAACTCGAATACCTGGCCACCATTAATGCAAGGCAAATTTTGAACCGGGAAAGTCACTAAAATCCGAACCATGCCGGAAATTCACCGTAGTTCAAAAAGTGAATCGTGCCAAGTTTTGCTGAAAATGTGGCCCAAAAGCTAAAATTACTAATCGGGCCGGGTTTTAGAGGATTATCCTGCCCAAACGTTGCCTTGCTTTAATGCCAAGTTTTGCTGAAAATGTGGCCCAAAAGCTAAAATTACTAATCGGGCCGGGTTTTAGAGGATTATCCTGCCCAAACGTTGCCTTGCTTTAATGGGGAGTCTGGTTTTAGGTAGTTATGAGCCAGACCGGCTCTTACTGACCCCCATTCTGAACTGCCGACTGTAGAAGCATAAACAGACTGTCATGCGATACATGCTTTGAATTTTTACTTCAACTCAGAAACTGTTACGTCAAGAAAATGAGGTAAACCCGGGCCAGCAGGAAGATCCACGAAGGATACAAGGCATTAATCATAAGGAAATAATGAAAAACGCCTGCCTGCAGTCACTAGGCAAAAGTGTTGGAGACTGTTTAGCACTCTGAAACTGTTAGTGAGTAGGATCGATCTGCAAGCAGGACGGACGCTGGTTTCAGTCCCGACAGCCCTGGCAGGAGTTCCTTTTTTGGCAGGGATGGTCCAAGCTGAAGCTGTTACACTAAACCCTGTTGTTGAGTTTGTACAACGTGTTTTTACGTTTCTGTATAACGTCTAATGTCTAATGGCACACATTAATTGCTTTCGTCATCAGGAGCTAGACTATGTTAAGCCTCAGCAATATATAGTACAAAAACCGCTGTAGTCTATCTTCAATCATTCGTTTTGATAGGCTGGCTCAAACTTTCGTCAGTGGCAGTCTAATCAGCAAGGAAGAGTACAAAACTTCCTCATCTCTCGCAGAGAAGCCAATTGACGCAATCAGTTAGAGGCAATTAAGTAATCACTGAGATAGAAGATATTGCAGATCAGAAACTCTGTCAAATTGACATTTAAGTTGAGATTGCTGTATTTGGTCGGGTTGGTTTTATAAACCTAGAAATGCACTTAGTAAACAAGTAAAGCCAAGCGATATCTGTAGGTTTATAGCCTATACAGTGAAAATCTTTGCTCTTTCCACTTGCTTCTACCTATCGCATCGGGCTGTCGTTGTTTCCGGCCTTATTGGTTAGACAGGGATAGAACGAAACCATCCTGTCTGGTTCAAATTCTATACAGGACAGCCCAATAAATGGAAGTGGGTACCAGGAATATTGGATGAAATACTGGGACAAAACGTAGTCGTCGTCCTGGGTCCTCAGAACCAGAAATATCGAAGACACCTGAGTCAGATCAGGAGAAGAACATCTTATCCTTTCGTTCAGCTGTCAACGGAAGAAGACGAGGAAGAAGATTGGTATATTCCAGGAAGCCTTACCACAGCAGCCCCACTTCCCCCTCCACAGCACTACCAGCCACCTCCACAAAGAGATCCGCAAAGAGACGAGCCACGACAACAGCAAGAACGGCTTCCGGAGCCAGAAAATGCCGGGCAAGAGAATCGGCAGAAAAGATACCCAACGAGAGCTAGGAAGAAAGTGCAAAAGCAGCTTCCTCTGGAATATGAAAAATCAAAGTATGGGAACTAGCTTGTAGGGGGAGATGTTGTGAGACTATTATTTAACTTTGATTTGTTCAACAACTATAGCAAGTATCGTAATGAGTTTTCTTTGATTGCTACAATTCAGTTTTGTAATTCTGTTCAGTGAATTAAAGCAGCCTGTTATAAAATCCTAGGCGTTTGGGTCGCCATTTTTGCTGGGGTCTTGGCCATACATGTGCCTGGGGGTGGGGGGGGGTTGACGAGGTCTCACCCCCCACCCCGAGGGATCCCTCACCTCCCCACAGAATCCGGGTTTTCCGGTGTTCTACCAAAACTCCGGACAAATCCGGTTTATCGTCGCCCTTCGGCCGCCGGTCCCCCTTCAAAACTTCCTCACCCGCCATTGGGTCAGTGTGGGTCTTGGGTCAAGATTATTATGGGCCACTTTTGGTCTGGTCAACAATTTTAGTGGGACATTTTGGGTCTTGGTCGGTCACAGTCTCTTGCCAGGCATTGTTCCAAATATTTCTACTTCTTTATAACATTATTCGGTATACTTCTTTATAGCTTCCTGTTTTAGTATTTCTGATACCCATTTATCTAGTGACTAGTTGTAAAGGTAAACCCATCGTTTTCAAAAATTTTCCTGCTTCGATCGCTTTTATTTTAATTTAAATAAGATTTTGGTCGCCTTTGAAACCATACCAACTTAATATTTTACCGTAGACACTCCGTATATATCTCTATTAAACCTGATGTTGTGTGTAATTTGTTGAGTTTTTGCGTCAAATAGCGTATGGATTTTAAAGCATAGAATATGCGAAATGATTTCAAGATTCAATTTACCTCTAATGTAGCCAGCGACTTCACATAACTTAAGTAGGATTTTCTGATAGATATTAGCTTCAAACTAGAATCAGGAAATTGTTGAGCCTACTGACATTTACAATACGAAAAAACTTTGCACGGCTGGACACAAACGCCGACGCTAAGGCTTGGCCGGCTTGTCCTCACAAGCTTTTACGCAGAAGTTTCCGCAATTTAATCATCAGCTTTTGTTCTGTGAATCCTGTAGGATCACTGCAGGATCCCATTTTTGTTCACAGATCTCAACCAAAGTTAATAATTTGATCAGTCTCTGACGAACGCAGTGCACACACAAAAGTAAGCCACTAGCAGGATTCTTTTCATTTTATCTCCAGTGTGAAATACGAGACGGTTTTCAAGGAGGTCCTATTTTGCACTTCCTGTACCTGAAATCTAATTAGCATACAGCCAATAAGATGGCACCTTAGGGCCTTTCGGTTTTTTCTGAGGGGAAAATTCGTGCTGTACAAGGGTTTCAAATGTTTTCACATGCATTTTTGGTTTGAAATATTCGTATAAATTGTTCTGTTTTTGCAGTAATTTTCAAAGTTTTCTTGCTGTGCCTGGGCAGGTTTTGACAACTTTTGCACGAAGTTTTGCGGCCCGGCCCGGTCATTGCAAAACTGCTCTCAGCCAGCCCTACCCGACCAACTAAACCATTTTTAAAAATGCAAAATTGAAAAGATGTCCAATTTTATGTCCGATATTCAGTTCGCTGTTGCATCAATGAGATCCTTGAGATACTTGACTGCCTCAAATTACATTCAATTATTTAAAATATTGACAGTGATTCTTTCAAACTTTTCCTCCCTCCCCCCCTTTCCCCCTTTTTTTATTTATTTGTTTGGCGCAAAATTCTTTTGAAAATTTTCTACTTCTTCGTATTAAAGTGTTGATATGCATTTTGACTTGAAGACACAAAATTTCTCAATCAGCATATACTTCAAAACCCCAACTTTTCCTGTATTAAAGTGTTGTACGCAACTTAAGACACAAAACTTTTGGCATACCAAAAAAAGCTTCACCTTGGAAATCTAGGTGGCGACAGCAGTAAAATTTGGATGCCTTCTGGCTTTCAAATATAAATTAAATAGAATGTACCCTAATAATAATGAACTATTTTAACTCTGTAAACAATGTTAGTGAGGCTTTCCTGCAAACGAAATAGGATCCATTAGGCCAAACATCTTTGAAGATATACAAATATCCAAACTTTGAGTTAACACTTTAACAGTATCCAGTAAAATCTCGTTAAAACTGATAAGCAGGTCGTATACTCCGCCCTTGGGCCAGCCCGGCCCATGAGCTTCTGGGTGCGGCCTGGCCCGGCCCGGCAAGGACCGTGAGTTTTGGCTCACTCGTCCAGCCAAGCCGTTGCCCCGGACTGCACTGGCTGTTAATAGAAATTTGGCGTATGCTCAACTTGCAAGATGACGTAAGAATTTTATTGTGAAAGTAACCTTCTGTGTTGTTATGTTTCTATGAAACGTTTTTTGCTGTACGTCTTTTGCCCTGCAGTCGGCTAGGAATTTTTTCTGACTAAACATAATTTGAACTGATTTCCTGCTAAATTGCAGGAAAGAAATTCAGCAGAGATGGAGACTTTGGGACCACGGTTGCCTCCGGGTTCGACTTCCACCCACAGCACTTTCATTCCTTCTTTAGCTCTCCCGTGTTCAGACTTTTCCAGACATGCATAGTGTTATTATTAGAATATCTCAGACTGTGCTAACATATGATTTCTCTGTCACCAGAAACGTATCATTTTGAGCCCTGTGAGTAATTTCGGACTTCTATTTCAACTTCAAAGAAAATTAAATTATAATCCTGTTCAATTATGTCTCATCAGTGCACGCTTGAGAGCTATTTAATTAGCAGATTGAACTAGGAGTTCGTTTTAGGTACAGTCTGAGAGCTGATCTCGTAAAGCTGGAATCACGCTCGTGTCTTTATTCTTTCTCTAATCTCAAAGATGTACAGCATTTTGTTCGGGTTAAAGGGTGTATCCAAATTGGAAGAAAGTTTGCCCGAACCCCGGCATTCTAACAGATTGTTGCGTAAGTGTTTTGAGGACCCCATGTAACTGAAGTGTAATTGTAAGTCTATAATATTATGTTTATTCTACTGCTTAAACAATTCCTTGCGTAAAATATTAAAGTTTATATAAAGAAATAATGAAAAACGCATGCCTGCAGTACTAAGGCCGAAGCCTTAGTCCGACCGAACAGGAGAGAGCCAATGGGCGCTGTTCGGCCTTAGTGGCTGCAGGCAGGCGTTTTCATTACTTCTTCATGATTAATGCCTTGTATCCTTCGTGGATCCGCCTGCTGGCCCGCGTTTACCTCATTGTCTTGACTAAAGTTAATATGTTAGAAAGGTATTTACCCTATCTTTAAGTACCCCATATTTCAAGCTGAACTGTAATTGTAAATCTGTATTCTATCAGTTAAAATCAACATTCTTAAGTATATATGTTGACAATTATTGAATCGGTAATATTCCTTCATATCCGGTTTATCAGTCAGTCTTTTGTGCCGGCTACCCTTACAGAAATACAAAAGCTATAGTGGCACTATAACAGCTAAATTTAGCCAACTCTACGCATCGGCGCGCCCATGCGCATCGCAAATAATCACCCATTGAGCTTTTGCATATCCCTTTGTCTAAATATCATCCTAAGATGGCAGATTATTGCTTCTGCAAGACTAGAAAATCCCCCCTCGCTGAGAGTTGAGCTAGATTTAGTTTTCCAAGAGCCCTTAAGCTTCATCAGGTTATTTCTAAGGAACAGCAAGTCAACGATTGTCTTTCAGAATCTTGAAAAGCTTCGTTTTTTCATAAAAGTTTATTCGTACTTTTGCTATCACAATTCAATTATTATTGGATGAAACCCCTATCCGACAAGCATGTCAAGGCGTATATCGCGAACCTGAAGGGCTTCGACCATAGTGTCGATATCAGCAGAAAGTTTTAGGTAGGCCGAATTTGAATGGACCAGCAAAGAATAAGTATATCTTTTACTAAAATGTATCTTAATGAGTTGTTCCACACTATGTCCGTCATGCATACCCATGCACATTTACGTTGACGCAACGTCGACGTCTAAACTGCGATGCCCTTGAAATACTGGACGAGCTTCAAATTCGGGTCAAGCCGCTCTGAATTGCGTCATGACTCCGCTTGAGAAAGGAGCAAGGAGTAAGAATGACGGCTTCAACAGTAATTCGTGTCTTGGCTGTTTTTGCGAAATCTTCTCTTGGTACACCGATTGGTACTTTAGACTTGAGCTCTGGGGCGACTATGCGTGACATCAGCTACAGCCGAAATGACTGACCGACCGAATAATAATAATAATAATAATAATAATAATAATAATAATAATAATAATAATAATAAATAATGATAATAATAATAATAATAATAATGATAATAATAATAATGATAATAATAATAATAATAATGATAATAATAATAATAATAATAATAATAATAATAATAATAATAATAATATTAATAATAATAATAATTATATATTGTTAATAATATTTATTATTATTATACCGCTAAAAGAGTATTAGTATTAGTATTATTATTATTATCCGCTGCTGAAATAACAAATCCTAATACGGAAGGCGTAGGTTTGTTCAGCTTGTTACAGTACATAAACAGCAACACGTTTCTCGTTTATTGACGACTAAGTCGGGAGCTAAATCCCTTCTGAGACTCTAATAGACTAGTTAATTAAATTAAAACGGTCAGCCAGCCAGCAGGCTATGATTTTTAGTTTAATAGAGCCTCTTCAGTACACGGTTGTGTAAAAATGGCTTTTAATTCGAGACATAGCCAGCAGATCTCTGTTGTTGCTGTTGTTTGCTGCATTATAGACATCACAATGTGATGATCTCCGAAGGTCCAATATTTTTAGCCAGGAGGCCCCGTAAGGTTGGTCAAAACAGCTCAACTAAGTTGCCAAAAAGGTTTCAAAAAGCTTTGTCGACATGCCGACATATCCTCCCTTTTAAGAAACATGCTCCGACGGCCTCAGCGTTGACATAACTAGCGGATAGCACGAGGAGCAGCACACAGCACAAGTCTTTAATGCAACGGTTGTCGGTTTCATGCAGTCAGCTTTCCGTTTTTTTCCGGCAAGCTGTCAAGTGCCTGCCGACCAAACGTTTTCAGAAAGTCTGTTAGAGACCGCTGTCATCCCCGGCTTATTGGAAACATTTTCAACCCTGGCCCGGACCAGCCCGGTTTTATTATATTATTACAATTACCGAAAATAAAGATGCCAGTGTTCAAATAGCACAGCCTATTGCATAAACCTACCATTTCCAAGCAATATCTTATCGCACTTTTGTTATTTTTCGAGCAATTACAGATCTTCGTGTTTGCCCGTTTCCTTTCTTTGGCTCAATTTCCTTGAGTGATACATAGTCCCAGAACAAAAACTTTGCTAAAATCTGTGCATTAATCTTCCTTAGTCCTAATATGCCCGGAACTTTTTCCTAATTCAATGAGAGTCTTACGTTCCGACGGAGCAGCAAATACAGGACGATTCATGCTTCAGCGGAGAAGATATGATTTAACCTTAATTCAGTTGATTAGCACGTTGAGCAAGTTTTTGATGACAAAGACGTTTTCAGGAATCTCTCAACAAAAGCTCGAGTTAGCTAATCGAGAATATTAGTTCGCCATAAAAACAGAATTCCCGAAACTCCTACTCTATTTATGTGTTACGTATACATAATCGTTAACGATTGTGGTATAGTCAAATAAACTCTTCGAAAGGATAGTATTTGAAAGCCATTCCACCAAATTTAGGAACTAGCCGGTAATGTCAGAATGGAAAGATGCAAAGACAGTTTTGCATTTATCCAAGACATTGGATCAAACCACGGAGCTTCAGGATATGGCATCTGTGCACTCAATAAGATCTTATTATAGGATCAAGAATGTATTTTTGTAAACCTAATTTAATTTTTCCATTACTCTCAGTTTATTGTCTAGTTATCCAAACCAAGTAAACCTCACCTCAACAAGTGTAGGCTACGCTGAACTGTAGCGAATACACGACAAACTGCCTTCGAGTAACTCTACAAAATACAAAATTTTGTCATGTTTTCTGAGAATTCAGATTCCACTGTCCAAAACCAGAAATATGAAGTCAAACGATGAATCAAACTATAAATTTCAAAAGAGTGATCAAATGTTTACCTAATTGTAGCTTTAAATAAATTTATATTCTAAAATTTCAGGAAGGAACATTTGCTCCAGATATGACCATCAGACTAGAGTGCAATGAGTCAAACTTTGGTACAGCACGAGAATCGTTACTGCAGACCATGCTGCTGTCACGCACCGTCAGCCGCCTGTGCTTTTATGTCAAACTGACGGAATGTGCCCTAGGAATCTGTACCAACATCATTTTCATTGTCCTAATCGGTCTGGGACTGCGTAACCAGCTGATCAGCTGGAAACGATACTATCTGGTGCTGAGCAGTGCTGTATCAGACTTCGTTTCGTGCTGCATTTTGCTCGTCGAAGGCTTCACTCGACTGTTTATTCCCAACTCGATATCGCTGGACCCCACGGTGCGGACCTTTCTGGAGGTCCTGGAGGCTCTACAGGCCGTGGCAATCTATGCGTCCGCCATCAACTATCTAGCGATCTGTGTTCAGGTCTACATTGCGGTCAGCTGTCCGTTTGCGTACCACATGGAAACGAAGCCGAAAGTATCTACGGCAATCTGTGGCAACTGGGTGCTTCTGCTGAGCTTGGTAACGGCAGCCTGCTACGGTCATGTCAAGGTAACGCAGTTGTGTTTCTGGCATGCATCTTAGAAGCCCACAGTACCGCATGCACCACAGGGGCCTAATCGGTTTTCTAGCCACCTCACCCTAGTCAGGTTCTCCGGTTAGGAGTAGTGCCAGCTTAGAACGTATGCATTTTCGAAGGAAGGGGGTGACATTGGTGGTGGTGACATTGAATAATTGTCAAAACTATCAGGACTTCTATTACACCCGGTACATACATTGCATACATGTAGGTTCGGTGGTAGCTCCTGACAGTCTCGGTAAGTTGCCCAGAAGGAATGTGAATTGGCTGCTAGGCTTGCTTTTCGCAAGCTCTAGACTTGACATGATCCTCCACTTATAGCGCAGTAAGAAACCACTGCACGTTTTGAGGCTCAGACCTAAGTTCTTGCTCTTGCTCCATGAGTAGTTTAGTCATGCTTTAGTATTGGTGTCGTAAGAAGGTATCGCATAAAAGGCAATCGGTGCCTGAAAAGTGCACGGTTACTGGCAAATATGACACTGTTTAGTTTTCGTGAAAGTGAAAGACCCTGTCCTGTCTTTTTTATTTTTCAGATGTGCCAAGCGAACCGAGAACACCGCAACAGGGACCGCAACCGAATTTTGCTGATAGTTTGCTCAGCACAGCTTGTCTTTTTGGGAATATTTGGACTGCTTACAGCTTTACTCTATGTTACTGTACGCGTGAAACTATTCTCTAGACCGCTGGCACAACGAATGGTCGGAAAGTTCATCAAAACTGTAGCCTTAAATGTCCTGATCACGATAGTGACTGTGGTTTTGCTCTTCTCAAGCGAGTCCTGTGTGGTCTACTACAGCACCAAACTGTTAAACAGTCTACCCGCGGACCAAAGCACGGTCTACAATTGCTCCAACCTCAGTGCCTCATTTCTACTGTTGGCCGTAAAAACGGAACGGGTTTTGCTGGTCTCCATCGGTGTGGTGCCGTTCTGGTTGATTCGCGTGATCATCGACCCGCTAGTGTACATCTTTATGGACAAACTGCTCCTGAAGGTCCTGTCACGCTACCAGCGGAGCAGCAGCGCCAGCCGGCTGAGCAGCCTGCAGTTGCAGCGGTCCCGATCCAAGTACTCAACGCCGCCTCGTGCTCGACCGCCAGCTCAGCTGAAGGAAACGGCCAGATGTCTGCTGGTTCAGGCAGAAATTGCCAAGGTTTAGCCTGGTTTCTGCGGCAATTATGATGCTCTAGCGTCAAGAAAGGGTAGAGTAGAGTTAACATTAACATTAAGTTAACAAAGAGGGGGAACTCAAGGTTTGGCTTTGGACCGTCAAGCTTTGGATTAGAAGTAAAACGCTCTACCGCTGCGCCACATCCCCTGACAGCGCGACTTGATTATTACACTGATTTCAACCTTTCTGGATTGCTGATATTTGACACATGTGCAAAAGACATTATTCATACAGGAGAGCACTAGAAACATACAAATGGAGTAAAGAAACACTTTCGCGATCATGTCTTACATTATTGTACAGAGACCAAATTTGACGCTAAAATGACTAATATTTACTACCAATTCAATGCTTTTATAGTTTTTTCAGAACATACTGAGCTTACATTTGCAGGAAACAGATAATCCAATTAGACACTAGACCCACGGTAAATAAAAATTACAAAATCAAACGAGCTCATATTTCATTCTTAATGAAGTATAGTACAATAATTACAGAAAGCAGTGTCACCATTGGTACAGGAACAATTACTCTAATTTCTTGGCTTGCTTAAGGTGCTGGTATCGCTTTGTGTAAATTTGATCCTGTAGGCTTTAATTCTTTATGAAAGTGGATGAAACTTTCCAAATATACTATTTCGGTGCTCTTTAACAGTCTGGGACCAGTCCCGGATTTTTAGGTGCAAAGATAAGAAATTTTTGGTTTTTGCCATTATTCTCCCAGTACATAGTCGAGACACCGGATTGGTTGGTATGGCTGGATAGAGGGCACAGAAATGAACATTTTTGCTTTTACAACTTTTGAGCTATCTCTAGTGGTTAAGTCAGTATAAGCAAAAAACGGTTTTTGGGGTCCAAAAATGGCCGTTTTCGAGAAAATCAGTTTTTTCAAAATTACTGCCAAATCATATGGACAATTTTGGTTTATTTATACTCGATCGATACACAGTCTCATTGCACATTTTATCAATGCCTATTAGCCGGAGTTTGTTGCTCTAAGCTAGAGATTTGGCAGAAAAACGATTTTGGCAAAACTGCGATTATTTTGTTTTGAACATCGATTTCTCAAAAACTACCCAATCGATTCGCGTGATTTTTGGCAAGATGAGAATTCGCACTATTGCGGAGGGACATTTTTCTTGGTTTGAGCTAAAACTTCTCCAGTTGCGAAAAAACTCAATGCAAAGTTGCGAAATTTTGTGTCACCGCACATTTAGTGCATTTTCTTGACCGTTAAGACCTGCTGAGCCAAATCCAAAAAATGTCCCTCGGCCCACATGTCCTTTATAGGACAGCACAAGAAAAAGTTTCGGCCGATTCCACAGTTTTGAGAAATCGATGTTCAAAAATTTTTGGTCTGTATTCAACCTGTCAGATGTCAGTATGTCGGAAAATTTTAGCTATGTTCTGCGGATTTTTACTAGTTTTGTACTGTCATGAGAATCTGCAGATTATAAGCTTTAAAATGATGTATAAAGCTCTTTCCAACTCACACAATTGCGAAAGTTATGGCGCTTCAAAAAATACGCACAAAAGCACTGCACAAAACGATACCAGCACCTTAAGCTGGTGGTATCCTTTTGTGCAGTGCTTTTGCGGTGATTTTTTAAAACGCTATAACTTTCGCAATTTTGGGAGTTGGAAAGACCTTTATACATCGTTTTAAAGCTTATAATCAGGACATTCACATAAGCTTACGAAAAAAAGCTTAGCAAAAAATTGCAAACATTTTCTGACATAACAGCTAAATATATACCAAAAATTTTCGAACATCGATTTTTCAAAAATGCGGAACCAGACAAAATTTCTTTTAGCGCTATCATACAGAGGACATATGGCCCGAGGGACGTTTTTTTGGGTTTCGGTCAGTGTCACTTAACGATTGAGAAAATTCCCAAAATGCACGGAGACACTAAATTTTCAAACTTTGCACTAAATTTTCTCGAAACTGGGAACGTTTTAGCCGAAACAAAGAAAAACGTCCCTCCGCAATAGTACGAATTTCCATTTTCTCGAAAATCTCCGGAATCTGTAGTTTTTTTGAGAAATCAATGTTTAAAACAAAATAACCGCAGTTTTGTCAAAATGGTTTTCCGGCCAAATCTCTAGCTGAAAGCAATAAAGTCCAGCTATTAGGGATTCATAAAATGTGCATTTGGACGCTGTATCGATTGAGTATATGGACGAAAATTGTTCGTAAGCTTTGGCAGTAATTTTGAAAAAACTGATTTCCTCGAAAATGGCCATTTTTTGACCCTCAAAATGGTTTTTTGCTTATACTGACCCAACCACTGGAGATAGCTCAAAGGTTGTAAAAGCAAAAATGTTCATTTTTGTGTCCTCTTTCCAGCCATAGCAACCAATCCGGTGTCTGGTCTATCTAATGGAAGCTTAAGGCCAAAAACCAAAACTTTCTTATCTTTTGGCCTAAAAATCCGTGACTGGTCCCAGAAGGTTAAAGAGCACGGAAATGGGTTACTTCGTAAGTTTCAGCCATTTACGTAAAAGATTAAAGCCGTATGAGTCAAAAATACCCGAAAGGAAACCAGCACCTTAAGCAGGAGTCGGTTCCCAGTATTTCTTTGACAGCGTATCCCGTTAAAGCGGTTTCCCAAAGAATTAAAACCCCTTAGGTATAATCGGCAACAATTGAACCATCGAATTTCACTTAATTCGCCAAACGTTCAGTGCATGAATATTTGTAATTTCCACATCGGGCTAAATAAAAACAGTTCAACTGGACGGCGATGTTTATCAATGTTGCCTGTGTCTTGATTGATTGATTGATTTCGCAGGTCAATTTATAACGTAGCAAAAGGCTTGTTAATCCGCACTGTGTTGGTTGGGTAGAAACCCCGTATTTAATTTCACCGAAAGGCAAGAGAGGATCATAATTGTAGTACATTGGATTCGAATTCCGATTTATGCTTACTCCACTGAAGCACCACTGGCTCTGTGAGCAGGCAACTCTTCTATTAAGCAAAACCGTGATTTTGAATTACCTGATTTTATTTTATTAATTTTCTCTGATGCTTGGTGGTATGCAACTTTCTTTCAAACTTTTATTTAAGATGTAAATGCTTTTGTTAGAGGACAAATGTTCAGTGTTAAATCAAAATCTGTACAAAGCACACTTTTAGAAAATCAACAATAACTACACAACAGAACACGAAACAAAATACAATTAAAGATCCAGTTCTTGTTTTTCTTGTACTTCATACGAAGCTTCATGTGTAAAACATGTAACCAGAAACCACATGGCTTTATTCGAATAGTTACAAGTTGTATAACAAGTTCAAATTTTGCTTGGGTAAACGGGGTAGGCGGTGTGCCACACATAGTGGTGTTTTGCACACCTAATGTAAGGATTGTTTAAAGGATCAACCTTTGTAATTATTCAAATTTAATTGTAAACAGTACAGTCTCTACTCCGCAGAAATAGGTCGTTGAGAGATGGCAGCTCATTTTCCAAGGAAGAAGGTACCCGCGGGTTCCACAAAGTGATAAATTTACTTATTTTAGTTTAGCCCTCTTGCTGTATTGTAATTCCGTGATTAATTGAATACTGTTTTAATTTATTCAAATTTCCATGGTCTACAGTTGCCCACTATACGTTCATTTAAAGATCAGTTATTAGCATATATGCATATATTGTCCGATAGAAACTAGAATTATGATAGCGAGGACCAAGAAGCAACCAAAGCATACGAGCATAATAGAGCATTTCAAGCTGGAGTTTGAACAAAAATTTTTTAGAAGCATTTTGTTGACATATTCGTTTTATTATTTCTAGTTCAATCAGGATGATTGAGTTTGAGATCGCAGCGGTAAATATAATATCAACACACCAGACATAATATCTAGAATTAGAACTGTGACTTATGTTATGCCCAGATTTCAAATTCCAGCTTAGTAGTCTTTCAAACTTCCTAAATAGAGTAGATTCATTAACCTTTTGTAGTCATGACTCAGCATATTTAGGCACGTCAAGAGGCCCTTAAAATGCTGCTCTACGCAGGCCAATGAAAACGGACAAGAGGCGGTGAGACGAAGCTCACGGATAGAAAACACGAAACCCAAGTCTGCCTGACGTGAGGTTATTGACCTCCAAGAGACGAGAGATTCATTAACTTTTTTATACCTACAGTTCTGTCTTAACCTTGTTGAACTTAAAGAAGCCAGAGCATTTGTCAAAAGCTACTGATCTCGATATTGGGCTAGAAATCACAAGAAAATTTTCAATAACTTCTCCGTGGTTCCAGTTTTCTGGAAGCTCCAAATTAGATTTGTAGGTCGGTCACAGTTTCCATGAAAACTACACTTTTGTATATGTCAATCAGTTTTGGGTGTTGTTTGGTTTCCATTTGCAACAATGCTTTGTTCCAGAGAAAGCGCAGTTTGAATTTGTGAATGTGCCCCAAAAATTATCACCACTTTTTGATTTCTAGAGAAAGTGCGCTTTGAGGTGTGAAAGTGTCCCTTCAAATTTCACCACTGTGCCTTTCATGAAATTCCTGTATAGCTTTCCGCGGTACCGAAACGTCATAATTTTTTGACAGACGCACTAGGTTAACATGGGGGCAAGCCCTGCCGCCGTCAGTGGCACGTGGTAAGGGAAATCTGGAGAAGAGAAAACCAGGAATTGCAGAAAAAACAGTCTGTCACACAATGTTTTTGCAAAAGCTTTCCAACATTCTCACTTACTCTCGTAGTTTGTTATATGTGTTTGTTAAGATATTATTAAAATTGGCCAACACCAACAAATCTTACTGCCAATCAGTAAAGTGAAGCTTGCGGGAGGGGAGACAAAATGAGTGAGAAAGGGGGAAAGAGGGACGGAAATTTGAGCACAAATGACGGGGGTTGTGAGTTGAGGGTAAATAGCAAGAGATTAAAATTGGTTTAAGGTTTAAATAAAGCAAAAGAGTTAAAGTTACGTAAAGTGGGTGACCCAGCTGGGGATTTCAAAAAACCGAACCCCAAGGTTTAAACGCGACTGTTCGACAACCAGAAAATCTCTCAACTGCCAGTTGTGTGACTAATGATTACGTGCGGAAAAATGCACTGTGAAATACTCACTGATATAAGTAGATTTTGGTGCTCAATCTTCTGCAAACCAGAAATAAAACAATTTACATGTAGCATTGTCTTTACAGTTATTGAAAGAATGGGTAAATTTGACATTTTTATGAACGTTAACCATAAAGATAGCACTACATTTAAAAATACACATTTTCGTATCCGAAAATACATCACAAATACCAAACACTCCAGTAAATAGGCAATTAACTATTTTAAACGCTTTGAAGGTATTTTAGGAGTCTATATGAAAATCCACGGAACTCTTCATGGTAGAGAATTGGAGGAGAGGCAGTAGCGACTTTAGCTACTGCCTATGCTAAGTACGGTGTTGTCTAAACAGATACATGGATTGCATGCTTTTGATTACATGAGGAAACTTTTTCTCGTACTGCGTTTTTCATTATTAGACAAACCATTTGTAAAAATAAAGTTTCTACTATGCTTTTGCATAGCTTACCTCCTACTTTTGAAATTAAGCCTTTCTGGGGATTGAAATACGATCCTGCGTTTGCCAACATCTCATTAACTAGAAAAATCAACACCGAAACAATTTTCTTGGCATATCTGAGAGGTCGGTATGTTTAGTTAGCTGGCCAAACAATATGTTTAGAATAACATGAACGCGTCACGCATTCTACGATTTGCTGTGGAACTGTCGGGACGTCCATATATCAGCGCCTGTTACTACAATCCACTCCCACAGACCCATTACTGTGCCCCAGGAGCAGATATTCAAATTTTAAAAATTATTGCGGAATATTATAAGTTTCAGCCGCAGTTTGTCTTCGCGGAATCTGGCGTTAGAGGCGAGGATAATGTACTGAAACTTCTGGAGGACAATGAGGCTGACCTGACAACTCCACACGTTCTGCTCTCTAATAGTAGAAACAAGAGATTTCAGTCTTCCGTTCCGCTAAGGTATTATTTACTCCTTGTCCTAACTTCATGTACAAATTGTCATATAGATATAGTTTTTGATCGTTCTCTATTTTCACTAAAAGCCGACAAAGTAAGAGGTTAACCTGTTAAATCAGTAATGATGCTTTAATAGGCTTCAGAATTTTAGCGAAATAATTGCTGATATAAGTTGTCAATTCTTGCAGTTGTATGCTAGAACTTAAGTTATCATTTCATCAATCTTTTCAGCTATGTGTCCTACAAAGCCTTCATTCAATCTGCTCCTCATCCTGAGAAAGATATCAGCATAATCGGAGTATACGGTCCACTGGTTTGGTTATGTCTGATATCAACTGGCATTATTATCTGTGCGCTCGGATTCTTGCGTGCAGCACCAAAACTGTTGCATTTGAAAGTAGAGAGACATAGTCAACGACATCAGCCAAAACAAAGATGTCAGTATGAACTCTTTAGTAAATCGTTTCATCTGTGCGTGCTTTTATGGAGCCTAGTTGTGGTGATTATGCTAAACACCTACGCTAGTAATATAGCTATCCTGCTGGCGCAAGAAGGCAGTCCCAAGTTGCCATTTCGAGACTTCACAGAGCTGAGTAAACTTGTGCTCAATGAAAAGAAAGAGATTGTTTTGGTCAGTAAGCTAGACTACAAGGTTAGTTACAGGAATGATTGAGTGACTTAATGCAATCTTGTTTATAAATATTTTTCTGAAGAACCTGAGATCACATTAATCTCAACCGCTGAGTCTCAATTCTCAATTTTGAAAGCAAACGTTACGGTTACAATTGCAAAGAATTACGTGCAATATCCATAAGATCAGAGTTAAGTTTGTTAGCTGTTTACAGCATGCACACCACAAACAATGAAAACTGCGATTGTTAAGATAAGTGGTTTAACTTTTTAGACATTCTATGAAACGGACTATCCACGAATGCCAGACTTCTATCGATATTTCAGTCTATCCATCCGAAACAATCCACCTCGATATGCGAATAGTTTATCCGAAGCAATGTCTTACGTACTGAAAGACGATAGATACGTCTTACTGAGTGACTCCCTTGTGGAAACACAGCTGAAATCGAGCTACTGCTATACAACAGTTGAAGACGAAAAAATGCTCAAGCGTGCTGTCGGCATGTACTCCCAGCGTCCACCGAAAATGGAAATAGGTTACGATGTTGCAGCAATTTTTGAATGGTACTATAACCATTTGATTGATCTTTATTCTCGTCAAAATATGACCATGCCATGCAGCCTAAATCGCCCCGCTGATGGTGAACCACTCACTCTACGCAAACTTATCACCTTGTTTGCTTGCACAGCATTAGGTAAGTATGCGAAGTCTTTCATGTCTAAGGTTTAAGATTATTGGCACTTTTCTTGACAAGGGAGCTCTGTTAAATTTTGGCTCGGGGAATTTTGCACCATGATATTCAATAGACCTTCTTATACTAGCACCTCCTAAAAGGCTTTTTGGACAACAATTGGTTCAGGATTTGATGTAATATACAGTATAGTTCAGCATCAGTGTACACAACGCTATACATTGGACAAATAAGTTCAGGAAAAAGCTGGAAGAAGACAATAAGTATAATTCTCATGGACTTAAAAATTGCCCCCTAAAAGCGCAGTGGTTCCAAACTACGACAAATGGATGTGCCCGTTAGATTGCGGATCGGAGCCCGGACGACATTTTTCCAACAGCCCTGTTAAACGGCTACTGTCCTAACAACAGTCTTAGAAAATTCTGATAAAAACATTGCAACCCACAGTAACAGCTCCCGTGGCAAGAAAAGGCTATTCATCTAACCTCTGACAAGACGCGAAGAACAGCGTATGTATCGGATTAGTTTAGCATGTTCTCCTGCTTATGTGTAATGTTTTATGTCCATAGTAATGTCAGATAGATGGAAAGAAAATTCTTACACTTTAGAACTACAAAACTGTAAAAGGACTTTTACAATGGTATCAAAAGCCTTTGGTATATTTGTCTGAAATTCAAACGAATTAAGTATTATTTTAACAGGTTTGTTATTCTCAAACCTAGACAATTGAACTGACAGCTTGGCAGTTTGTGTGAATTGTAAAAGCCTAGCAAATCTTAAGTGAAGCATTAGATAGGGTTCTTCTGATACACATCCTTGGTAGAGTTATGCATAATATAAAGCAGTCACGACTTATATGTCTATAGACTTATATGTCTTGCAGGTACTTTCTTTCTTTACTTAGGCTATGGAATTTCTGGTTTAATTCTTTTCATCGAACGTCGCACTCACTACTACCAGCAAATTCGTGTTGTCATCAGTGAAGACTCAAATCCCTGGAAAGAAACAATGAAAAGAAAAATCACTGGTTGGCGTATGCCTGAACAAAGTAGCAAAACTTCTAGAAATGACTTTCTCTCTAGTTCCTTTTCTTATGTACAAACTGATCTGGCTTGAGTGAAAACTGGTTTGCATTAATTGTAATGCTGAATATGTGCGATTGCAAATAGTATTTCACATAAACAATGCTTTTTGTTACTGTTGTGTGAAAACGCTCAGTTTCGGGTGATGAGACATCACAACTGCCGAGACAGCAACCAGTCTTATGTAATCAGCCTATGTGTATCTTTCGATGAGCAGTCGAGCCTGCGGGCGTATGTTTTCTATATGATTATTTATGTGCTTAATGGTATTTCCTATCTGTTTCTCCAGTAAATCCGTAAGTCTCTATAATAAATCATGATGCCTTTATTAGTTCTTTATTAATAGGAAAGGTCTTAGTATTGGGTTCTGGCTTGTGTAGTTGCACTCTAGCTTTGTCTGCAATGCGATTCGCCTCTTTACTTACCGATTAGATGCCGGACAGTCAGCCGGTAGTTAATAGTAATTTGAGTGTGTAGTCGTCTGATTGCTTTCACTTCCCACTCAAATGTACTTAAAAATTTTGTAATGAACAAATCTTGAATCGATGATAACATTGTGAAACATAACTTAATTCCTCAGCTGTAGAAGCACAACTGTTGCAGCTCAGTGGTCAAGCTTTCTGCGAAATACATAGACCTTGAAGTTCTAATGAATTTCATAGAACATTTCCTTGTTTGCCCACATCTATCTCCGCAAGTTATCACTAACTGTTCCGCATTGTTTAGAAGAAAGACTGATGAACGAAATAGCTACTAAAAGTGTTTTTGACATTGAGGGGCGGCAGTAAATGAAAGATTAGGCGGTCTATTGTAAACAATTTCTTGAAGTTTAAAAAGGTGAATCTGCAACTGTTGTAAAAAAACAATAAAAACGTTATAAACAATTATGCAGTCGGTTGGAGTTTGACAGAATTAACATTTTGACTAATCAGATGAACATATAGCTTGACTGAAGACAGAAGACTAAGGAAGCAGCCGATTCCAGAAGACATGCTACAAATGTTGGCCTTACTTTGCTGTCGGATTCAACATCCGAACCTTAATGCATAAAACGCAGTTGATTCAATTATAATCATTCTCATAAGTAAAAATATAAGTCGGCACAAACGATTGATTACACGTCCGCATATACTGAAAACCTCGGCAAGAGCATCGCTTCAATGTTTGCTGGTCGTCAAAAAATCTGAAATATCTGGTATGATTGCAAAGACCAATATTTGTACAATCGAACAATAAAACCAAACTGAACGGCCAAAAGTCTTCTGTTTTCTTCTGAAATGGGACTGCCATTGGATTACTTGATATCTGCGTGTACTTCTTAGTATCTATGCTGTGGTAATTGAAAGCGGTTATTTTCTGCTATGGCATGGAACAAAGGCATGGAAAAGGTTGGTTTGAACATTGTGAGTCACAACTGTCGCAATGTTGTCGTTGTTTCTTGGAAAATTCAGAAATTTTTGTTAAAAACTCCTTAAGTTTTTAGAGTTCCATTGCGAAAAGCTATATTTATGGCCGATCATGCTCACCCCTTGGTACGGTTTCAACACTTGCTTCTGATGGGCACGGCCCCGTTGCATAAAACACTATTACTCCTGAGTCAGGAGTAATTACTATTAAAATGTCACAAGTAACAGTTGCATAAAAGTAAGGTGTTATTAGTCTGAAAAGTCAGTGTCAGCAGTAAATTCACCCCTGAATTTTACTAATGAAATACAGTAGTGTTGCATAAAAGTTATTAGTCTGACTATTCTACTGCTGAATATAGCAGTCATTTCTACGGGTCAATTTTTACCGTGAATGTTGGAAATATTAAGTTTCTTTGAGTTTTAAGATGTATTTTTGGATTTTCTCATCACAACATTATTTCATTACTTTGTGTGCCCTAATTTCTCCATATTTTCTATTGTTTTTTCTAATTTACGGTTGTTGGTAATCATTGAAATTTGTTTATAGTTTACATACAACTAGCTACGCATTCACACAAATATTCACAGTCAAAATGAGTTAAAAATATTCCAAATAAATGATGTTATTTACTTCAAAATGTTTACTCCTCAGCTTCTGCCTTAGAACTAGTGAAAAATACTCCTGAAAAGTCATTAGTAAATTGTAAGAAAACCGTGATTAATTACAAGTAAGGAGTAATAGTGTCATTAGTATTTTATGCAACGCAAATGTCAAGACTCGTGACACTGCTGACATAATGCTAATGACAATTCAGGAGTAATTACTCCTTACTTTTATGCAACGGGGTCCAGAGCTTGTTCTCATTTAAAATTAATCTGAATAGGATATTAAATTTAAAATTTTTCCTATATTATTATTTATCATTAGTAACTCATTGCAAGAGTCCATAATATAAGAGTGTGCCACTAGGCACACTCTATATTATCAGAGCAAAAACTATGCTCTGCTCGCTTACGGCCCAACCTTCCCCCGCAAATCAGACCCATCACGTCAAAGAATTTCGTGCGCTATGTTTGTGTTCTAAAGCGCGAAGCAGGCACAAAACTCGCGCACGCTCTTCTTGTGTTTTCGAGCTTAAATACATAAACTTAGAGAGAGTTGGCGTACCCCCGTTTCGACTAGGTACTGATTTACGGGGGGGGGTGGACCGTTAGCGAGCAGTTAAGTTCTGTTTAAAGACTGAGACATCATGAAAAAGTCACCGGATCTGAAGGATAGAGACAAAAAATCTCCGTTATCGAAATTTTAACATGTAATAGAATTCACGACTATAAGGCCATCGTTGCTGCTGCAACAATCAACAACATCTTACACACCAATGCATGATTTTATTTAGTTATTCAACATGCAATGACAAAGTTTCATGGTGTCTTAAAGACGTCTTAATTAGCCAACTTCTGCGCTTCAGGTGCTTTTTATTATGCTGGAGCGTAATATCTTCCCCGGTATTCTTGTATGAAATGCATGCACGCCTTTGTCATGCTCTGACCTTAATCTTCAACACACGGCCTAGTATATTTATTTTTCCGGCTACGTCTCAGCGTAGCCGACTATTATACATTATACAATGTATCTTTATTACTCCGTTCTGTGAGAAACCTGTCCAGTCATGTTTTCATTCAATGCTAAGCATAGGACGGGTTTTAGAATTTTTATCAGCATGCGCATGTTGTTGGCATCGTCACATTGCCTGCTGTTACTAATTCTTGTATATGCTTATTCTTGCCCAGCTGAATTATGCAAATTAATTGTTTGTGAACTAAGATCAGTCTGATATCACACTTCAGTCATTCTGGAGACATTCAGCGGAAATAGATTTTGCCATGACCAAGCTACTGTGATCATTAGAGTTAGCGTCACTCTAAAAGGCGCCGCTTCTAGCCTCAGAGCACAATTAAGCATATTTCGATGACTATGCATCCTCCCTTTGCAGAATATTAATGAAAGAACAGCTTTAAAACCGCTAAATTTTCGCATTTCGAGGGAACTAGCTTAAGTCCGAATTTCATGTGTTGAGCCAACCCAGTTTTAGCAGCCAGCGTAGCCTCAATAATTTTCGTTTCAGTTTCAGGCCTCTTCCAAAAACAGCTTCAGTTTAAGTTTCAGTTTCAGTAGCTGAAACAGAAAACTGCACAACCTGAAACCTAGTACCACTTGACTTAAACATCACTATCTGCAGCAAATGACATCCGCCTGCTCTACAGAAGACTGGTCTTCGTAGCCGGTCCCTGACTGGAACGCAGTCATACTCCACAACTTACTCAACAAATTTTGCAGAGAACTTTTGCTTGTTTAGAAGTAAGTAAATGTAATGAAAGATAGCCCTTTAGTTTTTTGAGGAATAAAAACTAAATCTATTGCAGAAGTTTCAACGAATTGTCGTTAATAAATGGTTTGAAATTTAAACATAGGTCGTGGCGTTACTTGTTTCCGGAATCCTCCGCAGCTATTATCGATTAGTGAAGATTCGCTTCATAGAAAGTTGATACAGTACAATATAACATCGAGGCTGGATCAAACCAGACTACGATTAGCATGGGTCTGTTGACGACCAACTCCTCCTCGACGTTCCACGATCAAAAATGAAACTATGCCCAAGCTAATCTTAGGTAGTTAGCCTATTCTAATTGGACAATCCGCGAATTGTGCTTCAATTATAGGTCGGACTAGTGTAAATGGTTAAAACGTAAGACCGACCCCGCAATAACCGGAGATCAATTCCTTGTTGAATTTCAGTATTTTAATTTTCTAATTTCTACTGCTGTTCTTACACATGTTTTCATATCAATTTTATTTTCAGGTTACAGTTGCAACCAATAGATTAAGTAAATTAATCTTCGTAAATCTGAATCAGCATATTTTTAAATAATGATACCTAATGGCTCAACGACGGAATATTCCCCTTCTAATGATAATCTTGTTTCGTTCTCACAAAGTAGTTGTTGTAGTAGTAGTTGTTTTACTTCCCAAACGGCTTCGGTTTTTAGACTTTTAATTTAAAGTGCGTTCACCCAGAAATTTGAGATTCTTCTACTAAATTTTTGATCACCTCTATACAGCCAAACCGTTTATACATTTTTATTTCGTACATGGCATCACTAAAGCTCCATTACGATATCCATACATCCGGAAAGTTCAGTTTAACGAATCGTGAATGAACATGTATTATGTTATTGCTTACACTTATTAATCGGAAGACAGCCACTTTTCCAAATTCTTAGGCATTTCTTGCAAAGGAAAACTTGGATTCAAATGCTTGACGGACTCTGAAGTGTTGACCAGTGTTAGTTTTCCAAAAGGACTGTTGCGGAAGAGCTTAGAGAAATATCGCTTGAATTCGGATCCGAACACGACGTAAGAAAATGGTGTCAGCATGTGGTCACAGACAGTAAAAATGTTCACTAGTGCGCCGCTCCGGTCCTTGTCAATTGACAAAAGATCTGATGCAATAGGTATTGTTAGAAACAGAATCATCTGAACGCTAAAAATGCAAACTATCAGGCCAAACTGCAGTGCTAGTATATTTTGTTTTCTTCTTAGCACTGATTGTCTGTTTAGTGTCAGCTGTCTCGATGTCTTTCGCATTCTTACTACCGTTACAAAGTATACGATGGCAGTACTGCTGGAAATTAAACTCCCGTAAAATATGATCATAGCGAAGGGCCAAGATTGACACTGAGATTCTTTTAGGAAGTAGGAGAGTTTCCAGGTATTGTGAACGAATACAACTGGGCACAGAAGAGATTCAGAAATAAGCATACACAAAACCCCATGAAAATTACTACAACAAACAATGATTAATACATTTCTTTTGCTAAAACATAACGCATGAAGATGCTGCTTGTTTATTGCCAGATAACGATCAATGCTGATTACCAAAAAATGGGTTATCATCGACCACCATGACGCCTCTAGAATACCTCGAAGTACTGGTCCGTATCGAATGATGTAAACATTGTATGGGGAAAGAATCATTTTCGGAACGCAATACACAATTTGTTCAACGAGACTCAAGCAATCAGGAACAGCAAGTGACAGTGCACACGCATAAAATGCATTGTTTAGCTTATGCCTGTTCTGAATTATTACTGCGCAAGTTAATAAATAGAATGTGAGACCCACTGTTACAAATATAACAATAAATACAGAATAGCACACAATTCCACCTGTTTGAAAGTAGGGATGAGATATGTTCCTGCAAGAAATGGTACTGTTATTGTTGAAATCCATCTAAAACATGGTAACGTCAACTCAAAGGGTTCATCGCGGTCGATTCACAAGAGAACATAATACCAAGAGTACATAATAAATAAGAGTGTGACAAATGGTTAGCTCTTTGTTATTTGATGCAGATGCATGCTCTCCTCATCAAGTGTGTAGTGA
>JASAND010003334.1:0-18341 GCA_030248195.1 Trissonchulus latispiculum | reverse complement strand
AGAATCATATGTGCAAAACACAACAAAGATAGAGAGAAACCACTCCCTGCGGGCTGTCCGTGCGGCGTCAATATGAGCCTGAGAAAGGAGCTGCTCACACTAAACTTTTAAATCTTGTCCTTTACATAAGTAAATGCTGGCTCATATTATACATTTTAAATCTTGTCTTTTCCCGAATTGAATGCTGTCCTTCTGGCTCATATTGTATTTTTCATGCGACTGCAAGGAGCATTTTTCCTACTTGTCCTATTTCTTTTTTGGGAATGTTTTTACGGCCCATTAACAGTATTCCTATAGTAGTAGACATCGCAGCTGCGAAAATGCCTTTTCGATCTAGACTTAGAGGAGCCACATACATCCTTCACAAAAAGGTCTTATCTGAATAGCCACAACAGTAGCCGGGGATTGATTCCAGCGTGGTAAGCCTGTGAAACCGCTCGGCAACATTTTCCAGAGGGCTGCCAAATCAGCCTATCCGGCTGGACTTGCTGCCACCATCCTTATTTCCTCCACACAGAGTTAAATTTCACTTTGAAAAAATTCCTTTCAACTTTTCCTCAAAATTATTAATACTATATAAGGGCAAGCTTTCAGGCAGTTTCAACTTGTCCATTTCAAGGTTACAGGGCGTGCTGCACGGTTCTGTGGCTGAAGCGCCGCAGTGCAGCACGCTAGCTGCTCCGCACACCAATGAGGAAGCTCATCGTGTTCAGCGACCCCGATTTACTATATAAGGGCAAGCTTTCAGGCGGTTTCAACTTGTCTATTTCAGTTACAGAGCGTGCTGCACGGTGCTGCGGCTGCAGCGCCGCTGCGCAGCACGACAGCAGCACCGCACAGCGACGAGGATACTCTCATCGTGATCAGCGACCCCGATTTACTATATAAGGGCAAGCTTTCAGGCAGTTTCAACTTGTCCATTTCAAGTTACAGAGCGTGCTGCGGCTGCAGTGCCGCAGCGCAGCACGATAGCAGCACCGCACAGCGACGAGGATACTCTCATCGTGTTCAGCGACCCCGATTTACTATATAAGGGCAAGCTTTCAGGCGGTTTCAACTTGTCTATTTCAAGTTACAGAGCGTGCTGCGGCTGCAGCGCCGCAGCGCAGCACGAAAGCAACTGCACAGCGACGAGGATACTCCCATCGTGTTCAGCGACCCCGATTTACTATATAAGGGCAAGCTTTCAGTCAGTTTCATCTTATCTATTTAAAGGTAAAGACCGTTCTGCTAATGCAGCGACGCATAGCAGCACGATAGCAGCACCGCACAGCGACGAGGGTCCTCTCATCGTGTTCAGCGACCCCGATTTACTATATAAGGCAAGCTTTCAGGCAGTTTCAACTTGTCAATTTCAAGTTACAGGGCGTGCTGCACGGTGTTGCGGGCTGCAGCGCCGCAGCGCAGCACGATAGCAGCATCGCACAGCGACGAGGATACTCTCATCGTGTTCAGCGACCCCGATATACTATATAAGAGCAAGCTTTCAGGCAGTTTCAACTTGTCCATTTCGTTACAGGGCGTGCTGCACGGTTCTGCGGTTGCTGCGCCGCAGCGCAGCACGATAGCAGCATCGCACAGCGACGAGGATACTCTCATCGTGTTCTGCGAACCCGATTTACTATTTAAGGGCAAGCTTTCAGGCAGTTTCAACTTGTCCATTTCGTTACAGGGCGTGCTGCACGGTTCTGCGGCTGCCGCGCCGCAGCGCAGCACGATAGCAGCATCGCACAGCGACGAGGATACTCTCATCGTGTTCGGCGACCCCGATTTACTATATATAGGGCAAGCTTTCAGGCAGTTTCAACTTGTCACTTTCTGTTACAGGGCGTGCTGCACGGTGTTGCGGCTGCAGCGCCGCAGCGCAGCACGATAGCGGCATCGCACAGCGACGAGGGATACTCTCATCGTGTTCAGCGACCCCGATTTACTATATAAGGGCAAGCTTTCAGGCAGTTTCAACTTGTCAATTGCAAGTTACAGGGCGTGCTGCACGGTGCTGCGGCGCAGTGCCGCAGCGCAGCACGATAGCAGCACCGCACAGCGACGAGGATACCTCATCGTGTTCAGCGACCCCGATTTACTAGTATAAGGGCAAGCTTTCAGGCAGTTTCAACTTGTCAATTAAGTCACAGGGCGTGCTGCACGGTGCTGTGGCTGCAGCGCCGCAGCGCAGCACGATAGCAGCATCGCACAGCGACGAGGGGATACCTCATCGTGTTCAGCGACCCCGATATACTATATAAGGGCAAGCTTTCAGGCAGTTTCAACTTGTCCATTTCGTTAGCAGGGCGTGCTGCACGGGTCTGCGGCTGCCAGCCGCAGCGCAGCACGATAGCAGCACCGCACAGCGACGTGGATACTCTCTTCGTGTTCGGCGACCCCGATTTACTATATAAGGGCAAGCTTTCAGGCAGTTTCAACTTGTCAATTTCAGTTACAGGGCGTGCTGCACGGTGCTGGGGCCGCTGGTAGCCGCAGCGCAGCACGATAGCGGCATCGCACAGCGATGAGGATACTCTCATCGTGTTCAGCGACCCCGATTTACTATATAAGGGCAAGCTTTCAGGCAGTTTCAACTTGTCCATTTCAAGTTACAGGGCGTGCTGCACGGTGCTGCACTCCGCAGCGTCGCTGCGGCTGCCGTATCTCGTAGCAGCGCAATAGCGACACCACACGGAGAAGCAAAACATGCCTATCGTGTTCAGCGACCCCGATTTACTATAGATATGGCTGCTCCAGAAAGGCCAAAAAATAGTCGTGTTTAGAGGACTTCTTCCCCACTTTGACCTCTGGCGAGGAACCACCGGGCGCTATGCAGCCCGAGGGTCACATCCGTCGGTTTCGGTGATATGCTCATCGTTTTCAGCGACCCCGATTTGCTATATATGCGCACCACCAAATGGCCGAAAAACGCTATTTTAGTCGACTTTTTGACAATTTTCTATGTTGGGGCCTCGAAAAATTTCTAAGTCCAAACGCTTCGCAACCCCATGTTTGACAGTCTGTAGAAACCGCTAGGAGCCGAATTGGACCAAAATAATAATAATAATAAGATAATATCACACTATTTACGTAATTACGTATTATATATTTACGCAACCATAATCTGGGGTATTTTTACACAACGCACTTTTCAGCAAGTCCTTTTTGTCATTGCAGCCAGCATATACCATTAGCTAGCTGTCATTAGCTTCTGTCACAGATCTGGTGTATTCAATAAAGTATATGTCTGACTGAATGCTCTATCAGAATCATATGTCATTAACTTCTGTCACAGATCTGGTGTATTCAATAAAGTATATGTCTGACTTAATGCTCTATCAGAATCATATGTGCAAAACACAACAAAGATAGAGAGAAACCACTCCCTGCGGGCTGTCCGTGCGGCGTCAATATGAGCCCGAGAAAGGGAGCTGCTCATATTAAACTTTTAAATCTTGTCCTTTACAGAAGTAAATGCTGGCTCATATTATACATTTTAAATCTTGTCTTTTTCCCGAATTGAATGCTGTCCTTCTGGCTCATATTTCATTTTTCATGCGACTGTAAGGAGCATTTTTCCTATTTGTCCTATTTCCTTTTTTGGGAATGTTTTACGGCCCATTAACAGTATTCCTATAGTAGTAGACATCGCAGCTGCGAAAAATGCCTTTTCGATCTAGACTTAGAGGAGCCACATACATCCGTCACACAAATGTCTTATCTGAATAGCCACAACAGTAGCGATTGATTCCAGCGTGGTAAGCCTGTGAAACCGCTCGGCAACATTTTCCAGGGAGGGCTGCCAAATCAGCCTATCCGGCTGGACTTGCTGCCACCATCCTTATTTCCTCCACACAGAGTTAAATTTCACTTTGAAAAAATTCCTTTCAACTTTTCCTCAAAATTATTAATACTATATAAGGGCAAGCTTTCAGGCAGTTTCAACTTGTCCATTTCAAGTTACAGGGCGTGCTGCACGGTTCTGTGGCTGAAGCGCCGCAGTGCAGCACGCTAGCTGCTCCGCACACCAATGAGGAAGCTCTCATCGTGTTCAGCGACCCCGATTTACTATATAAGGGCAAGCTTTCAGGCGGTTTCAACTTGTCTATTTCAAGTTACAGAGCGTGCTGCACGGTGCTGCGGCTGCAGCGCCGCTGCGCAGCACGACAGCAGCACCGCACAGCGACGAGGATACTCTCATCGTGCTCAGCGACCCTGATTTACTATATAAGGGCAAGCTTTCAGGCAGTTTCAACTTGTCCATTTCAAGTTACAGAGCGTGCTGCGGCTGCAGTGCCGCAGCGCAGCACGATAGCAGCACCGCACAGCGACGAGGATACTCTCATCGTGTTCAGCGACCCCGATTTACTATATAAGGGCAAGCTTTCAGGCGGTTTCAACTTGTCTATTTCAAGTTACAGAGCGTGCTGCGGCTGCAGCGCCGCAGCGCAGCACGATAGCAGCACCGCACAGCGACGAGGATACTCTCATCGTGTTCAGCGACCCCGATTTACTATATAAGGGCAAGCTTTCAGTCAGTTTCAACTTGTCTATTTCAAGTTACAGAGCGTGCTGCGGCTGCAGCGCCGCAGCGCAGCACGATAGC
The DNA here is from genome assembly GCA_030248195.1 of Trissonchulus latispiculum. Classification (NCBI taxonomy): domain Eukaryota; kingdom Metazoa; phylum Nematoda; class Enoplea; order Enoplida; family Ironidae; genus Trissonchulus; species Trissonchulus latispiculum. The sequence continues at coordinate 13,750 of JASAND010003334.1, read as the reverse complement.
AGCACCGCACAGCGACGAGGATACTCTCATCGTGTTCAGCGACCCCGATTTACTATATAAGGGCAAGCTTTCAGGCAGTTTCAACTTGTCAATTTCAAGTTACAGGGCGTGCTGCACGGTGCTGCGGCTGCAGCGCCGCAGCGCAGCACGATAGCAGCATCGCACAGCGACGAGGATACTCTCATCGTGTTCAGCGACCCCGATATACTATATAAGAGCAAGCTTTCAGGCAGTTTCAACTTGTCCATTTCAAGTTACAGGGCGTGCTGCACGGTTCTGCGGTTGCCGCGCCGCAGCGCAGCACGATAGCAGCATCGCACAGCGACGAGGATACTCTCATCGTGTTCAGCGACCCCGATTTACTATATAAGGGCAAGCTTTCAGGCAGTTTCAACTTGTCAATTTCAAGTTACAGGGCGTGCTGCACGGTTCTGCGGCTGCAGCGCCGCAGCGCAGCACGATAGCAGCATCGCACAGCGACGAGGATACTCTCATCGTGTTCAGCGACCCCGATTTACTATATAAGGGCAAGCTTTCAGGCAGTTTCAACTTGTCAATTTCAAGTTACAGGGCGTGCTGCACGGTGCTGCGGCTGCAGCGCCGCAGCGCAGCACGATAGCAGCATCGCACAGCGACGAGGATACTCTCATCGTGTTCAGCGACCCCGATTTACTATATAAGGGCAAGCTTTCAGGCAGTTTCAACTTGTCAATTTCAAGTTACAGGGCGTGCTGCACGGTGCTGCGGCTGCAGCGCCGCAGCGCAGCACGATAGCAGCACCGCACAGCGACGAGGATACTCTCATCGTGTTCAGCGACCCCGATTTACTATATAAGGGCAAGCTTTCAGGCAGTTTCAACTTGTCAATTTCAAGTCACAGGGCGTGCTGCACGGTGCTGTGGCTGCAGCGCCGCAGCGCAGCACGATAGCAGCATCGCACAGCGACGAGGATACTCTCATCGTGTTCAGCGACCCCGATATACTATATAAGGGCAAGCTTTCAGGCAGTTTCAACTTGTCCATTTCAAGTTACAGGGCGTGCTGCACGGTTCTGCGGCTGCCGCGCCGCAGCGCAGCACGATAGCAGCATCGCACAGCGACGAGGATACTCTCATCGTGTTCGGCGACCCCGATTTACTATATAAGGGCAAGCTTTCAGGCAGTTTCAACTTGTCAATTTCAAGTTACAGGGCGTGCTGCACGGTGCTGCGGCTGCAGCGCCGCAGCGCAGCACGATAGCGGCATCGCACAGCGACGAGGATACTCTCATCGTGTTCAGCGACCCCGATTTACTATATAAGGGCAAGCTTTCAGGCAGTTTCAACTTGTCCATTTCAAGTTACAGGGCGTGCTGCACGGTGCTGCACCTGCAGCGTCGCTGCGGCTGCCGTATCTCGTAGCAGCGCAATAGCGACACCACACGGAGAAGCAAACATGCCTATCGTGTTCAGCGACCCCGATTTACTATATATGGCTGCTCCAGAAAGGCCAAAAATAGTCGTTTTTAGCGACTTTTCCCCACTTTGACCCTGGGCGAGGAACCACGGGCGCCATGCAGCCCGAGGGTCACATCCGTCGGTTTCGGTGATATGCTCATCGTTTTCAGCGACCCCGATTTGCTATATATGCGCACCACCAAATGGCCGAAAAACGCTATTTTAGTCGACTTTTTGACAATTTTCTATGTTGGGGCCTCGAAAAATTTCTAAGTCCAAACGCTTCGCAACCCCATGTTTGACAGTCTGTAGAAACCGCTAGGAGCCGAATTGGACCAAAATAATCAATAGTGATCAGGTCCATGGTTTCGCTAACAAGATAATAATAGGTAAAGGTTGCCACCATACGGCATGCGAAAAATCAGTGTGCTAGAAAATGTACCAAAAGCGTAAAGGAGAAACACAAGAGAAAAAAAAACCCCACTTAGAAAGTAGGTCTGAAAAATGAAAATTTTCAAAGTTCATTTTTTCCGGGCAAGTTTGGTATCATTCGAAAGCTCTTGGCCTGGAGATTTCAAAAATGTAAATATTAGCTCTTAATTCCTTACCGTTAATTAGTTATGCCTAATTAAGCATTTTGAAAACACGCAATGTACCTTTTTGGCTCATATTATGGGGCGCTCTCCGAGCTGCCCCATGATATATATATATATATATATATATATATATGTATATATACATATATATATAGTCAAGCGGGGGAAACCCCACTTTTTTCTTGGAACAGAACTTTCGACTAGTTTGGGTTAGCATACTTTGATACTATATTTAATTATATAGGGTTTGCCCTAAGCTTTCGAATGAGGTATATATAGTTTGTCTCTCAAGACCCTGCCGTTATGGAGAAATTAAAGTTTTCCGTGTGGGGAAAAACCCCAATGCGGGAAAAAACCCATCGGCGGGGAAAAAACCCACCCGGATTTTTTGCTGGAAGCGTGCCAGAACAATTTTGACGGTGCCATTCGAAAGAACGGGTTGTTTTTAGTAGGTCTACATCGAAAAATACCAACATTTTTGAAAAATTTTAGAAAAAATTGAATTTTGAAAATTTTGCCTGTTTAACACGTAAACATGGGCAAATTTTGAAAATTTTTTAAAAGGGTTTATTTTTGGCAGTTTAAGCATCCTATCGTGTAGAAAACGTGTTTTTCCTGTATTTAGAGCCAAACTAGACCCATTTTAAGGCAAAATAAGCATTTTTGGCCAAAATTGAAATTTTGGCTTGAAATGGCACCATGTCCGATTTAGACCCATTTTGAAAAGTGGGTTTTCCCCCGCCGATGGGTTTTTTCCCGCGAACTCTAGGTCACCGCCAGGTCGCACCGGAGGGGTTAGAGCAATGTGGCATATATCATCATGAAGCCCAACAGATGCCCTACACATACATACAATCCGCTTTGGTCCAGGTCTTGCCAGTAGTTCAGGGTGGCCAGCCAAAGTTTGCCAAATTTCGGCACTTGGACCGACCAAAATATTCGAAAATTTCAAAGTCCCAAAAAATTTGCAGGGAAGCAGTGGGAACAACAATAATGCAGCCTCTAGGGTTAGACGCTCTTCAAGATAGGCTATTAAAATCCTATATAGCTCATACCGGTAAGCCCACACTGGAGGTGGGTTTTTTCCCGCATATTAAAATGGGTTTTTTCCCGCTTGACTATATATAACCCTTTGTATATGCGTTCTATCATATGGCCTAAAACAGCTATTTGGCCGGACCAACTTTGGGCAGGCCGCAAGAATGATCCCGGACAGATATCAAAAATCGCTTTCATTACATGACATGACACGATACTTATACCAACGTTTTTATGCAACAATCCGCCTGTCAGTATTGTAAAAAAAGGGCACATTAACACGTAGCTGCCACCCAGGAAAACCAAGCTTAACCAGCTGAAAAAGATGCGATCGTTCAGTTTGTGGAGTTAGAAGAAAAGTGCTTCTCCAAGCGTGATTCTACGCGGAAAAAACAAACGGACCTAAAAACTGGTCCGAAAGCGAAAGTTTTCAAATATGAAAACTTTTTGCAACTTGTATATATATATATATATATATATATACTCGTCGTGTAATGTCGAGTCGTGTAACTTGTCGAGTTTCGCTCAAGCTGGCACGGTGCTCGAACACGCGCGCGCAGCCACGACGCTAAGGGCCGCGCAGCGCTGTTTACATCTATATCGATAATATCGCAACCTCCAACACTATGTCTATACTAACCTTTTGAAGAAAACAGGGCGTATCACTAATGCTGGGACGGAAATTTTCCTTATACAAATCCTGTGTATGAAGACGGGTCCTGGCGCGCTTGGAAGCACTCGCCTTGTGAGCGCCGATTTCATGTGGTCGTTTCAGCGTCATCCTAGGCTAACTCTAATCCAAAGCATATATATATATACTGAGAATAAACAGTGTTAACTTGGTAGAAAACAACGGAAAGCTGCAACATCAAAAGGAAATGAAAATAATTATGATAAATAATAATGAGGGGAGCCCAACAAGTCGATTTGGCTAATCACTGGCGGATGAAGGATGTGGTGAACGGGTGGCGGTAAGCTTTTTTCACCGGGCGGGTCTTTGGGCCCTCCGAAATTTGAAGAAATATTTTGATTTCGCAATAAGAACCGACTTCGGAACTTGCGTATTCTTTTCAAATTGAAGAAACGAGACTTTTTAAATTTTACACAATTTTAGGCAAACAGCAGTTTTTTGCCCTTTTTTTATTTTTCAACTTGATATTGTTGACATTCGAATCAGGGGCGGATCGAGGGAGGGGCGGGGAGCGGCCGCCGCCTCCGTCGCGATTCGAAGATAGGAAAAATGGCACTTTAGATGGGGGGGGCGATTTTTTCGAATTGCTCCCCCCTTTGGCTCGAAAAAATTTTTTGTCTTCGAAGTTGTCCTTAGAGTATATAAATCGAGGTCGCTGATTTCAAAAGTCGAATTGAGAGATCGATCCGATCGATCCAGCGGTCGGTAGAATCCATAGGTGTAAGGTGGGGCGGGGGGGTAACCCCCCCCCCAGCCATTTTTTCAACCCCCCCCCCAAAAGCCGCGAAAACGGCCAAAAATTGTGTATTTTTAGAATGCATTTTGCAAAAATTTTCAAAAATGTCCAAATTTTTGGCTTAAAGTGTCTATTATTGCGAGGAATATATACGTACACATTTTTAACTGTATTATATATGAACTTCCTGACTCATTATTGACCTTATTTTGGACATGGAAACATGTTGGCAATCAAATTTTCGAGTTTAAAAACCATGTCTAATGTCAAAATCCCTTCATAGTTGAATGTTCATTGGCATTAGAAACGGCTGAAAATGCGATTTTTGGCATAAAAATTGAAAAATTTTGGGGGAGTTGGGTGGTTCTCCAGAGGGCCTCCCCAAATCTCCGTTACACCTACGTATGGTAGAATCGATCAAAAAATTTTTTGTCTCCGATTTTCGCGAAAAGTCGCCTATAGGGTAATTCGGGGGCGCTGATTTCGAATCTGCAGTCGAAATTTCGATCTGAGCTGTCAAATTATTATTATTGTCAAATGTCAAAAGCTGTTATTGTCAAATTTTTGAAAAATCGATGAAATCGATTTTTGCGGGCGAATGATTGATTTTTATGAAATTTCGACTGCAGATTCGGAATCAGCGCCCCCGAATTACCCTATAGGCGACTTTTCGCGAAAATCGGAGACAAAAAATTTTGATCGATTTTGATCGATCGATTCTACTGATCGATCAATCGATCGGATCGATCTCTCGATTCAAGTTTTGAAATCAGCGACCTCGATGTACCCTAAGGGCAACTTCTCAGCCAAATTGGAGACAACAATTTTTTTCGAGGGGGCACCAAGGAGAAAAAATCGTCCACGCCCCATTTATAGCAAGGTTCACAAAAAAAATCACCCCGAAAATTCACAAAAAAAATCACCCACCTAGACGGCTAACAACAAGCCGCAGCCGGAAAATTTTTTGCATGGTAATAGCCACAAGTCCCAACCCCAACATATCGATACCACAGAAGCAAAATGTCGACTCTCACATTTTTTCACAAATTGAGTTATTATGTACAAAGTTTGGGCAATTTGGTCAGCTACGTTGTGGCAAAAGATGGACTCTCCCAGCCATAAAATTAAGCTCACAGCGTTAAAATAGCGATACGTTTTCTCTCCAGTGTATGATTGCTTTCAGGAAGCAAGTTATAGACTCTCCAATAGTCGACGTTTTGCTACTGAAAAATTCTCTTGTTCTGAATTTTTTGAACTTTAGGAGGTGTTGCGAAATGTCGACTCTCCATGAAATTTGCAGTTTCAGGGTAGAGAAGTCGCGAAAAAAAGTCGGAACAAAGCAATAAAGATGACTATGCAACTTCCTTTTTACAACGAGTATTTTTATAAGCGCCACCTCATCAGTTTTTCTCTAAAACTGCTTCACTGCCTATCCCGCAATTACCGCTCTTCTTATCCACTTTAATTTGTTTTAACTTCTTATCCGCTGAAATTCTTTGGGCCCTGCGATTTGCCTCGATAAGCTTGTTTGCCCTATATTCATTCTGGATTGGAAAAAATTGTCTTTAGATCCAGGTCTCTCCAGAGCTAAACTAATTGAATACTGCAACTGCAGGGACCACGACACAGGACGTTTTGGGGGCTCTAAAGCGGAGGTCTCCTCCAGTGACTCAAACAGCAACGTAGCATTTGCTGCCTCGCAGCGCCCTACGTATCGGAAACCATCCGGTGCACCACCAGCGAAAACCATTGCAATGAAGCCTAAAGAACCTGTCCGTTCACCATGACCGAGATGAAAATCCAGATCCAAATGATACAGACTACACAGTAATCTGGGCATAGAAGATATTACTACCCTGGGTTTTTTGCGCCACAAACTGCGAAATTACGCAATTGTTTTCTGAAATACGAAAAAAATTTTGGGGTATTGCGCCACGGACCGCAAAAAGTTGGGACGAAAAAAACGCAGTTACTACGTCTGGTGAATCGGATAGTCTTTAAGAGGAAAGCAAGTGAGGTCAAGAGTTATATACATAATAGAAGATAAAACTCATATATACTACGATGTACTAAGCATGACTGACATGCTTAGTACATAGTAGTATATGAGTTTCTTTTATCTATTATCTACTCATGGTGAAGTCAACAAAGCGGTCCATGAACTGCCCGGGCCAGCGGCATCTGTCGTATCGCCGGTTCAACTTGTAGCTGCTGTGGAAGCAGCGGTTGAAGAGTATAGCAAGGTTCACAAAAAAAAAATCAAAAATCGAATTTTTGCTGGCAATTTCGCAAATGAAGTCCGATCGAAAAACTTTTGGTACGTATGGAACGGTAGTGACCCCCTCTACATATGGTGCAAATTTCATGCCGGTAGCCCTCGTGTAGCGTGAGTAATAAAAAATTTTTGTGATTTTTTTTTGTGAACGAATTCACAAAAAAAAAATCACTCGTTCACAAAAAAAAATCACCACCGGATCTGATCTCAGGATATAGCTAGGAAATTTTTCTTTTCATGCATAAATAGAGCATAGTCCATAGTGTTATTACGTAAAAAAATTTGGACCCCCAAGTTTTTCTTGAACAGGCTGAACTTCGAATTTTGGTTCTCGGCCCCCGGGACCAAAGTGGCTACTCAGACCAATGTGCTTGACCTTTATTATTGATACCAGGAAGCTAGGAATCCACTTATTTTGTGTTCTATTGCTCTAGTAAGCACAGAACAAACAATTTGGCGGAGTAATTTCGTATCTGGAATGGTCACGTGACTTGGCCTAGGGTCACGTGACCTGGGTCGGGGTCACGTGACTGACCAAAAATTTTATTTCAAGGTCCCAGAAGCCTAAAAACTCGCCTATATAGGTTTTTCGGTGCGTAGAATTCAAATTTGGCATTAGTTTCTAGGTAGCCTTTGCCCAGATAGGTGATCCTGACCACCCCCTGGGTCCGGAGGGTCCGGGCCGGGTCCATCGGCCGGACCGTCTGCCAGAAGGGGGTTGAGGTACCTAAAACATGCTCTATATAGGTTTTCCGGGTGGCTGAGCTCGAATTTGGCATTAGTTTTACCCTAGCGGTTGCCCCAGAGGCATTTTACAAAAAGTTGATAGTGATTTTTCTTTTGTGAACTTGTTCACAAAAAAAAAATCACCCACCGGTGGCGAACCCAGAGGACCTGGCAGGGAATCCAATATATGGTTGGATAGCCTAGAGTTAGGACATGTCACATGCATAATATGGGGTACCTGCGCAAAGTCCATAGTGAGTACCAGCAAAAATTTCAATTTTGGTCCGGAGTTGTCCGAGGGTCCGATTTTGGGTGGGTCGACTATTTTGGGCACCCTAGTCGGAGGAGTTGAGCCTCGGCAGCCAAACTTACATATGTTGGGGTTGGGACTTGTGGCTATTACCATGCAAAAAATTTTCCGGCTGCGGCTTGTTGTTAGCCGTCTAGGTGGGTGATTTTTTTTTTGTGAATTTTCGGGGTGATTTTTTTTTGTGAACCTTGCTATAAACCAAATCAGAAATATTCCAGACTTGGTGAGGGACATCGTTGCAGAAGTTCACCAAGCAGAAAATTGGAAGAGAACTGAAGTCTACAATCTTACTGTGTTCAATTGCAAGAATGCTTATCGACACTGGGGTTCAGTTGAAACTCTGTTGTTACTCCTATCCAGTTCTCAGCAGTAAACTGGGCCTCAATGTTCGACAGCTGGCCTTCATCGCACGCAGACAACTGCGGGGGGGGGGGAATAGGAACAGTTCCGTCGTTGCTGTTATGATTCACTTTCTGAAGTCGAGTGAGACCCTAAACTCGATTCAGCTCACCTTTTTGCAACCTGGCCACACCACGATGGGGGCTGACGGGACAAAAGCCCAATAAAAGAAAGAAAATCGTCTGCTTCACGGAGTAGGTGGAAGTGGTCCGGCACGCCAGAGTAAAAGCACCTTACATTTAGCTAATTAATAGCAATTGATAGCCAGTACCATGTCAAGATAGTCATACCCTCTGGCAAGACACGGGCTGAGTAAAGCTGGCCACCATACTTCCCCCTCGACAACTACTAAAGCGCCCCGACCTAGTACATTACCAAGTACCATTTCAGTTGGAACCACTGCCTTCTCCTCAGTACAGTTGCAGATCTATAATGAATAATAATAGGTGCTGTAATTTTTGCAAGTTTAGTAGTTTAGAACTTTGTCACAGCAGAAGTTTCACGTTGGGCTTTTTTTGTACTCTTATGCATCCGTCAAATCCTCTGCGCAGAAAGCTAATCTTAAGTAACCCACAACGGGCTATTTCGGGCGAAGCCAACCGGGTGCAGGGTACAATTAGTTTGTCTAACTGGCTGTGGGGTACACCAGGTCAGCCAGCTAGCAGAGGACTGACAATGAAATGTGGTGCTATTTTTCTGTCATGTGTTGACTTTGCTTTGTTGAAGTTAGCGTTCAATAAATCCTTGAAAATTGTGAGTTCAGTTTTTCTGCATCTTTAGCATAAGTGCATACCCTTATAGCATAGTGGAGAGCAGAAAGTCTACTCTCCTTAGTCACGTGATTTACAGCTGGCATGACGATTTGAGCCACAGGTCGACATGTGACTGGAAAGAGCTGTCTATGCACTACATATGAGATACAGAAAGATTTTGTCTATAATAAGTCCAGCTAAAGTTATATAGCGTAGAACCTTTTAAACCGCCATAACTCAAAAGTGCAAAAAGTGGAGAGTCGACACTTTTGTTCTGTGGTATCGATATGTAAGTTTGGCTGCCGAGGCTCAATTCCTCCGACTAGGGTGCCCAAAATAGTCGACCCACCCAAAATCGGACCCTCGGACAACTCCGGACCAAAATTGAAATTTTTGCTGGTACTCACTATGGACTTTGCGCAGGTACCCCATATTATGCATGTGACATGTCCTAACTCTAAGCTATCCTCCAACCATATATTGGATTCCCTGCCAGGTCCTCTGGGTTCGCCACCGGTGGGTGATTTTTTTGTGAACAAGTTCACAAAAGAAAAATCACTATCAACTTTTTGTAAAATGCCTCTGGGGCAACCGCTAGGGTAAAACTAATGCCAACTTCGAGCTCAGCCACCCGGAAAACCTATATAGAGCATGTTTTAGGTACCTCAACCCCCTTCTGGCAGACGGTCCGGCCGATGGACCCGGCCCGGACCCTCCGGACCCAGGGGGTGGTCAGGATCACCTATCTGGGCAAAAGCTACCTAAAAACTAATGCCAAATTTGAATTCTACGCACCGAAAAACCTATATAGGCGAGTTTTTAGGCTTGTGGACCTTGAAATAAAATTTTTGGTCAGTCACGTGACCCCTACCCAGGTCACGTGACCCTAGGCCAAGTCACGTGACCATTCCAGATACGAAATTACTCCGCCAAATTGTTTGTTCTGTGCTTACTAGGGCAATAAAACACAATATAAGTGGATTCCTAGCTTCCTGGTATCAATAATAAAGGTCAAGCACATTGGCCTGGGTAGCCACTTTGGACCCGGGGCCGAGAACCAAAATTCGAAGTTCAGCCCGTACAAAAACTTGGGGGTCCAAATTTTTTTACATAATAACACTATGGACTATGCTCTATTTATGCATGAAAAGAAAAATTTCCTAGCTATAACCTGAGATCAGATCCGGTGGTGATTTTTTTGTGAACGAGTGATTTTTTTTGTGAATTCGTTCACAAAAAAATCACAAAAATTTTTTATTACTCATGCTACACGAGGGATACCGGCATGAAATTTGCACCATATGTAGAGGGGGTCACTACCGTTCCATACGTACCAAAAGTTTTTCGATCGGACTTCACTTGGGAAATTGCCAGCAAAAATTCGATTTTTATTTTTTTTTTGTGAACCTTGCTATAAATAAGTGCCGGAAAAATTAAGGAGAAAATAGGGAAAAAGGTAAAAGAAGAAAGGACAGAGACAGAAATTGGTGGGCGCGGCGGGTGGGCGCGAATTTTTAAAATTTCTAACGGCATGTTTATTGCATTCATGAATAAAACACTTGAACTGCATCCGATTTTTGGTAAAAATTACTATTTTTGATTAAAATGGACTTGTGGCTGTTTTGACTTTATCTGTCCTACTATTTTTGATTAAAAATGTGTTTTATTTAAAAATTTTTTGAGTTCTTCAAAATGAAATGAATTATAGGTCCTAAGATCGATTTTATTGCAAAAACAAAAATTTCTTCAACTTATGGCAAAAACTTAGCTAAATTTTGCCCAAAAATGGTCATTTTGAAAAAAAATTTCAAATTTTGACTTAAAAACTTAGGTGTAACGGTGATTTGGGGTGGGGTGGCTCTTTTTAGACCCCCCCCAAACCCTCCACGACCTCCCCAAAAAAACCTCCCCAAAAAATTGGTTCAATTTTTATGCCAAAAATCGCATTTTCAGCCATTGCTAATGCCGAGAAACATGAAAGCATTAAGTAACTTTGACATTAGACAGTGTTTTTAAACTCGAAAACTTGATTGCCAACATCGGATGCTTCGGAAGTGGAGTATATAATGAACGACAACGGACTGCGACTAGCCAGCTTCGCTGCTAATTACGAACTGAATTGGATAACACGTTTTTCCAGCACAAGCCCTGTCATAGGCTAACGTGGTATAGCAACGCTGGAAACTCATCAAGCTGATTGACTATATTGTTGTTCGCCAACGATGGTCATCCTCTGTCCAAAATGTGCGAGTCCACCGCGGAACCAGCCTGCCCGGCGACCATGAGCTGGTACAGGCTCGAATCAAGCTTCGTCGAAGAGTTTCACACCAACGCTTCAATTGCCAGCAATAAACTGAATATCGACCTCCTCGCTGATGTCAAATCGTTTCTCAGTCAAACTGGTAAACAGGCTCAGTGCGCTGGCGAACTCCGACGGCCCAGATGAAGCTTGGGAAGGGGTAGAATGTGTCTTGGCTGAACAGCGGCGGAGGTTATCGGCTTCAGAGGCCCAAAGCCTAGGACGATCCCTTTAAGCGAAGCTACAATCTCGCTTTCAGAGCAAAAACGCAAGGCCGCCACCCGTAGACGGAAGGAACTAACAAAGCAAGTACGAGCCTCTCTGAAAGCCGACAAGGAACGTAAATGTGGAGAACAACAGCTGAGAACATGGAAAGAGCAGCGACCACTGGTAACAGCAGGAAGCTATTCTCTCTACCAAGAGATTCAACTGGTCGACGGCCAACAGTCAGCGAAAGCATTTTGGACGACGCTGGTCAGCCAATCGATCCAAGCCCGAAAGAGTAAAACAGTGGGCGAGCTACTACTCTCAGCTACTAAACCGCTTACCCCGATACGGCAGATATCGAACTCGACATGTTAGCTGACACCGTGGCGGAGTCAGATGACATCCCCACCCATCCACCATCACAGGAGGAAATCCAAAGCTATCAGAGCACTGAAACGAGGCAAAGAAGCAGGCCCTGATGGTTTGCCCGCGGAGATTTACAAGGTTGCAGCCCCCGTTATTGCTCCTGCAACTGGGGAAACATTCTGGTCCATTTGGCGCAGTCAACAAACACCCAAAAGGTGGCAAGAGGCGATCCTTGTCTCCGTCTTTAACAAAGGGAACAGGCGGTCGCAGCAAAAGCTACCGTGGAATATCACTCTTCCAGTTGCAGGAAAGATTCTGTCAATTGTGATTCTGGAGAGGCTCAGCAACAAATTGGACTGTGAAACTAGAGAGAACCAGGCTGGCTTCCGCAAAGGTCGCGACACTCAGTCTTCGGCGCTGAGCCCAGGTGCTTGAACGTCGGCATCGGTATAGCCAACCAACGATTACTGCATTCCTGGACTTTTCTGCTGCCTTTGACAGCATCGATCGAGCCTCCCTGTGGAAACTCTTGGCAGCCTGCGGAATTCCATCTCTGTACATCAACCTGATCAGAAACATGTACAACAATCCCTACTACAAGGGTTCGCGCATATGGCGACGTAAGCGACCCATTTGCTGTCACGACTGGTGTTAGACAAGGAGATGTACTGTCTCCTCTATTATTTTTACGCGCCGTCGACAGAACCATGTCCAAAAGTGCTGGCTTTTTTCCTACAGGGGGGTGGGGGGCCCTTGGTGACTTGGCTTGCCCCCCAGAACCGCCCCCCCCAGGATTCAGGCCTTCCCCCTCCAGAACCCCCCCTACCCTAAAGTGCCCGGAAAAATTGGGTTTTTAGGGGTAACTTGAAGCAAAAGTTTTCTGCATTCGCCGGATTTTACCCATTTTTAAGCATGTTTTAGCTATTTGTAGTTTAAATTTAAGTTAGTTAAATAGTGAATTTTTAGCTCAGCAGCAAAAAATAGCTATTTTTAGACATTTTTCTAAAAAATTTTCTTCCCCCCCAGACCTGGGGGATCCCCCCCAGAAAATTTTGCCTAGGAAAAAGCCAGAAGTGTGCAGCCAGAAGAAGATGCGTTGTAGATCATAGAATAAAACATCTTCACAATGAATTAGAATATGCTGATGACATAGTAATTATGAAATCCAACGAACTTGCAGAGCGGCAGCTTATAGACCGAGTGATACAACATAGCGATCCGATTGGTCTTAAGCTGAACGCGGGCAAATGCAAGTACACTACCTCCGCAGCGCATCAACAAGGACTCTCTGTTGGCCATTACATTATTGAAAAAAGTGGATGCCTTCCAGTACCTCGGCTGCCAGATCTCTCCAAATGGTGAACCCACGGCAGAAATAGACTGTAGAGTTGGCAGAGCTCTGGCTGTTTTCAACACCCTGTATATATAACTGCCTGTGGCGCCGACGGGAAATATCCGTGCGCACCAAGCTACGCGTTTTCGACAGCATGGTCATGTCCGTGCTGCTTTACGGGCTAGAAACGACACCTTCTTTACGCAGCTCCGATATCCGTAAACTGGAGGTTTTTGAAAAATGGATGTCTGCGTCGTATTCTTGGATCAGGCTGGCTGACCATGTCACTAATATTGAACTCAGATCTCGTGCTGGGAATAGACCTCCATTGGAAGCACGACTGAGGAAATGTCGGCTGCGATGGCTTGGACTTGTTGCCCGAAGGGACTAGAGACGCCTCCCTTACCGTTCTTCTCGACCGTCCCTCCTACCTGCGTGCCAGGCCAGGACGCCAACGGCAAACCTGGGAAAAGAATGTCCATGAAGATCTCAAGGGGCCGTTTCAACTGGAATGACACCATTAAAACATTGGCAGCAGATCGAGCTCAGTGGAAAGAAATCACGTCAGAGGCAACAGCCATAGGTG
>JASAND010003333.1:0-24750 GCA_030248195.1 Trissonchulus latispiculum | reverse complement strand
CTGCGATTTAAAATAGGATTTTCGTCGGAAAAATTAAATTTAGTCATGTATGAACACTAGGTGTGTTTAGTATGGACACACTTGTTTTGTATGAACGCCCGTATTTAACACGTGTAGATAGGTATCTACGTAGAACGTCCTGCTTTTGGTCACCTATGCTGATCTGGCTTTTTTAATGGTTTCAACACGCAGTTTTTCTGCATTCGTAGTGTCATTTTTCTTTTCTTGTTTAGTTTTTCTCTAAACGAATTTAAGCATCATCTCTGAGATATCAAGTTGCTATTTACATATTTCCTTTCACAATTTTTTAATACTTATTTAAAAAATTTCATTATCTCAGAACAGCTGGATGCATGGTAAGAAAATGAAAATGTGTATTTCATTAAATCTAGCTGGTCATTAATTCGTATCCTTATTCATTAAATTGACTTAATACATCTGGTTGACACGGGGTGAACTGGAGAACCAAGGCCAAGCAACGCTTTTGTAATTTTAAGTAAATTATACAAACTTTTTAAATTTGTGATAATTTCTTCTAATATGATATCAAATTTAGTCATTACACTTCGTTCCAACATGAACAACGTGGATTAGCACAAGCTCAGGCTCTGGTTGTAGAGGCTAGGCTTGCACTGAAAAAATTTGTAAGTACATATAAATTACAGTAATTTGTTGACAAATTGAAACTGATATTGGCATAAAATTGTCAAGTTTTGAATATTCCCCCCCCCCCCCCCCCCGGAAGAAAGTTGATGTTTTCACATTCAAAATGATTCTTTGCAGATTTGAGCCAAAATCTCTACAAAATCACTCACTACTCTTAACGATTTCTATATAGCGATAGTTTTTTTAGAAATTGCTAAAATTTGCGTAAATATTTGCAATTTTACTGGTTTACCGTCTTTCCCTTCTCGCCGAGGGATTTTTCATCTTTTTTGGAGAGGGCTGCACCCCTCTTTCCTCAGGTTATCCTGTGCCAGTCCTTGCCCACGTATTAACTTAAAAGGATGTTAATTGTAGAGAAAAGATTCGTTTAAACTTAACCTAAACATAAAATTAACTTTTCGGAAAATGTTTTGTGTTGTTACTGGTTTCTAAAATTCATTATGATCAAACCGATCTCCATAACATAAATAAAAATCAAACGGCAGCTCCTCGTGGATGGACATTTGCAAGTCTAAACTTTTCTCTACCACTTTGGGCATGTCAGCGAACGAATCTTGCAACCTGGGACAAATGTACAATTTATACTTAATGTCTTTTGATTTGACTCGGTTAAACGTATAAACAACCGGAACTTAACTATTTTTCAGGCCAGGTGAAATGGTAAAGCATTTACAATAAATTTTGAATCGGTTTCGAACTAAAGGAATTAACGTTGTTTAAAAACATCACTGTTAATTAGCAGTATTAATTTTAATTTTTGTTTACGTTTCAACGAAGCCCGATGTTTTCCATTTTTATAAATTTATCTGAATTATTTTTCAAGAATAAGCGGGAAAGCTTTTATATGTAACATATTAAATTAGCATACCGTTTAAATCCATACTTATAATAATATTCTGTTGTATTAAGTATATTCTATAATTGTACAAATAATTTCTAGATATTCCATTACAATTTTATGAACTTTGTGACAAATGCTGTATGTTGTGGGATATTACCCATTGGGGTACTGATAGCTAGCTGCGCAGCAGCGCAGCACTGAAAATTATATGTTGTGCTAGCTTCACACATGCTACGTAAAGTATACTTTATCTGATGGAATTAGACAACTGAACTATTTCGACAATTGTCTCATGAATGATAAAAGTGATTTCTTTTGGGCTAGCTACGTGAGTAGCACAAAGTATATATAAGAGAGAAAAGTGCAGGTCTAAGTTAGTTGTGGTTGCAATCGTGGTTGTCGTCGGGGAGTCAGTTAGGTTGGGGACTTGACTTGCTATTGGGTAGGAGCCGTTTTGGCCAGGTTTAGGAAATAGGGAGAGAGTAACGTCCTCCCCTCTGCTTTGTTTGTTCCATTGTCGTGCTCTCTTGTATTTTCATATTAGTTTATGTGTCTATTGAAGAACTAGTATGAGTATTTGATGTTAGTTTAGTAAAGTCTAGCGGTATTCAAGTTTATTAGATCTAGGGACGGTCGCTTAGGGCCCACACATAATTATTCTCTATCTATATTTGCTAACTTAGTACTCTCGCTTCTTCTCTTAACTGGCTAGGCTTAGATGTCACACACTGAACTCTTACTTGCAATCTTTACTGAAGTCCGACATTAGTTTATTACAGAGGTACACCCATAGTACTTCACAATGTAAACCATGGTAAATGTGTGTTAAAATATAAGTGTCCATACAATACTAGTAGTGTCCATACTCAACCTAATAAGTGTCCGTACTGAACAAGCTGAATCCTATGTAAAATGCCGTTTTAGTCTCGAGTGTCCGTACATAGCGAGCTTACCCTAATGTGTTATTTTATGATTTTAGGTTGCAAACAGATGAAAATTGACGTTTTTGAAGATCAAACAAACGAAGAGGGCCAAGCGTGGGCCGTTCCGGCCTACTTGGCTAAATATGCAAATGAGGCTCTGGCCGAGCCTCTCACGGGCACGGAGTCACGTAGGCACTACTCAGCATCTATTACAGACCTAAACTACAGCTAAACTGACCTACTCTAATTACTACGTATTGCCCAGTATATGAGGAGTAACCTATTTGTTGTAACTGACGATTAATACTCAATTAAGGCCCAAATCTGGCCACTAGACAGGATACTGTTACATATTACCGATTACTACTGATTATTATTTGCTACAGACTACCTGACACTAACTGAGGCCTATTTCATACCCTACAGGCCTAACTAGACTTAATACGACAATTATAACCCTAACCTGGGTTGGTAACCTACCATTGGGTACCTAGAACATATTATCGCAATTATGCAAATGAGGTTACCAACCCTCTTAGCCTGGGCTCAGAAACCTAACTGGACAATGGTGAATTGGCCCTTTCTTGCAGAGGACCCGCACCTTGAAGCAGGTGACCTACGCGGGCCTCTGGGGTTCAAGCTACAACCGGATTTCCCATACTAATGACAACTAACAATTATTAACAAACCTAACTAACACTACAATATTAACCGCTGTTATTGGTACTAACTATAATTACTATAACTAAGACTACTGACACTAACTATAACTACTAAACTAACTAACACCTACTTAAACTATTAGTTTTAACCTAACCTAACTGTTTATAATATCCTAATTGTTATGCCTAACTACTGCTTAATACTATTATTTAACTACCTATTTCCCTACGGACTACACTCAAGACCTCCGCGAGGGGTTTACATGAGCAGTCCCATTCATACTGTTATCAGCACACAGCAGGCATGACGTAATTTCATTCATACAGATTCACACACACTAGCGTACTACTTTCACACGCTCATTTAGGCAGTAGACACACACAATCGTACCTATACTATTTCACGCACACAGTTTCAGTCACACAGTTACAGTCACTCACACAATTATTCAAACACAGTTACGCAACATTCACACCTCACGCATACTTGACTTCTCTCACAACCTCAGCTGGAGGAATTTACGTGAGGAGCCGCATTCATACGATGCAATACAAATTACGGTCCTAACGGTACTAAAATGGGGCTAATTCCCAAGACACTAGCCTAACTAAATCATATAACTAGCTACAGTTGCGTGAAAGTGCAATGTAGTTCGGGAATGGCCCAGAAATGGCCATTCCCACGTGATCATCCGTGCGTTATTGCTTTGTTTTTTGTGTGTGTAAAAGCCAACGGGGACAATAATTGCTGTTACAGCAATTATCACGAAAATGTGCTAAGGACAGCTTTAATTAAGGGGAGCCGGTATTCCCCAGTTAACATCTTAATAATGATTAGGTTAAACGGTATTTAAAAGTTGAGTTTTCAGCTTTTAAGGTGTTTTTAAACAACCTCATGTTTTAATCCGGCAATTATTAAAAAACACAGGACAAGATTACAACAGTGGCTTTGGATTTGTGATAGCAAACATGGCCGGCAACTCTAGTTGCCGGCTATGGGGATTGTGGGGGACCTAACCTGAAAGACCTACTCCCGGGGAGTGGCCTAACTCCCCTTCCTCAAGGTGGGTAGGTGAGGGTCCTCCCTTAAAACTAACTACCCAAGTTTATGTCGTTTTTGGGAGTTAAAGAACGGTTTTGGGGAGTGAAACTGAGGAGGTTAAAGAGAGATAAAATAGTGGTTTTAGAGTGGGTTTTGACTAGAAATGAACCCACGACAGTTTATTTGTAGATAGGGCCAAAAAGGCCCTTTTGGGAAAAATGACAAAAACGGAGGGAATGGTGATTTTCAAGCCTTTTGATGTGGTTTGCGAGGTTCGACTGCTCGCAAACCAATTAGGAAAAATACGAAAGTTCCTGCTAAAATACCCCCAGAGGGTGGGGCGAAAGGCCCACACCCTCACATTTACAACAATACAAAAATGATGGGCGCTGGGCCCGAAAGCTACTGCAAAAATTGGTCTTCCGGGGTCCGAAGACCCCGGGTAAATCGTGAGAGTAAGAGTAAGATAAATAATAACGTGTTTTCTTGCTATTTAAGGAGATTTTAGGCCGTAATTGGCCATTGCGCAACGCTGACAGGAACAGGGAAAGACAGGAGGATTAAAGGGGGTCTCAGATACGACCGCCCTTACACAAGACTGACGTAATAGGGGTTTTCGTGATTGCAGGAGGCCTCAATACGGCCGTCCCACACACGTACAAAGGGGCAAAAGGTCAAAGGTTCGAATCCTTGCTCTAAGAGTTGAGATAGACTAGGTAATTATGCATAGTTTTAGACAGTTCTAACACCTATTCTGTTCACTAATTAGTGTAGTTCGAGGGCCTCAATACGGCCGCGGGAACACAGTTGAGACACATTAATTAAGCCCTGTTAATTAACCAGATTGTTGTGATTTTTAAGGCAATTCTGGCAGTTCTGACAGACAGACAATGCAGGTATAGGTTACAATTGACAGTAGACAATAAGACCTGATTCTTTATACAATTACCTGGCATAGATTACTGGACTGGCCATGAGATCTTCAACAGAACTAATTAATAGACCCAATTAATAACTCTCTAGATTAGCCTTTTTGGCAGATTTCCGGATAGGGCCCAGATTATTCTTTACTAAGGCCATCTTATACTAGTTATTGATAACCTATTCCTAGTTGCTAGGTGAGGCTGTAAGAACGCGAAATGCCTTTTTACTGAATAAAACAACAAATACGGTAACAGAAACAGTAATTTCATTACAGCCTCACCAAGTAAAAAGGGGTAATATTTCGACTAGGGGGGGAACGTAGAAAGATTGACAACTTCCCATCCCTTCCACAATTATACACAAAGCGATCTCATGGCCCACAGGGGGGTTTGAAACAGAGTCTCTTGACCTAGTTGCGTTAACACTCTCTCTGGGGGTCCTCATGTGTATCCCTATGGTTTCCGTATACTGAACAGTATAGACCTTACACCCAATTCTTCAAGGGTGTTCCTAGATCCTAATGGCAGTCACTCAATACGTGAGCAGCCTCCTAACTGGTGCCTGTTAATAACTAACTACTAATCTTAGCTCATGGTTTATACTTAACACTTCAGCTTTCTTTCTTTCTATTCTCTTCTTCCACCGTCTTACACACTCTGCGGTGGGAATTCTAACCGTTCGTCCATCGTCTTACTCGTTCTGCGATGGGATTTCCTACAGTCATCCATCGTCTTACTCGCTCTGCGATGGGATTTCCTAACTTCCCTTCCTTCCATCGTCTTACTCTTTCTGCGATGGGAAAACCGGTAAACAATCGCTCGTTGAACCTGAAACCAGTAGAGGGTCTCAATACGACCGCAATACTGTGCATTTGCCTGATCTCAATACGATCGAGGCACCAATTGGAGCTCTAGCTCCCGAAGGGGATTACTTGCCTGTACTAGCAATAATTGAAAGTTCCAGTCATTTACTATTGCCGTTTCACGGTTCTTTCGTATAACAGACTCAATTAATAACAAATGCAGATACGGCAGTTAATACAGTTCACAAAATCGTTCCGGGCTAATTCCTATGCCCATTCTATCTTTGTCAATTCAGCTTCCGTGATTACCGACTGGAATTACTAATAGCTTTTGAAATCGAAATACTGCGTTCACCCGCTTTTGGGCACGAAATCTCACTCTGGGCGACAACATAGTAACACTGCTGTTTTCCCACTGGATCAATACAGACAGTACAATTACGCAGTTACAATATACTTCTAACAGTTGGGCTCTGGCTTCTCTTGCCTATCTTTTAGTTTTCAGTTTAAACATCTCATCTTTCTCGAACAGCCCATATAAAACATCTGATAGCCGCTGAGGGCTCAGCTTCACAGTACAGTTACAGGCACAGTTACAAACAAAACAAAACAAAACAGAACAAAGCAGGTTCAATCAGCTATACAGGGTCACAGGACTTTCTGGCCAGAGAGTTAACTTTTGGATGTTTTAGGTAAGTTCATTCTAAACGTGTAGAAACCAAGACTAAGTTCCATTCAAGTCGGATGCTTCTAACAGCAAACAGATAACAGTACAGCAATACAGACAAACAGTATAACCTAAAAAGGCGAGACAGACACAATTCAAACAGTGGTTCAAAAACCTTTACAGTTCAGTACAAGCCCAATAGGGGCGACAGGCAAACAAATGAGCAAACAAACAAACAAACGAACAAACAATTGTGCAAAAGCACACTGAAAGACACACAAAAATGGCAGCAGATTTTTTTTGTATTTTTTGGAATATAGATTTTTTTGGATTTTTGGAATATGGATTTTTTTGTATTTTTATTTTTTATTTCGAAACAGTTGCTGCAGTTCACAGCAGTACCCACAGCAGTACAGTACTGTACAGTTCAGTTCAGTTACAGTGCATTTTCAAAAAATTTTAACCCCAGGGGTTATTGTCGTCGTCACTCTCCTCGTCGGGAGAGGACTGCTCGGGGGGAGCGGGAGCGTATGGGCTCCCTGAGGCGATGAAATAGTCTGAGGGGAGATGTGTAGTGCCGAAAAATGAGCGCTGACGAGGGGGCGAGTGAAGTGGGCGGGCCTCTTCAGTTGGCCCATAACGATGAGAGGCGGCTCCTCCCTGGCTGGTGGAGGCCGTGTTTCCCTCACTTCCTAACCTACCCGAGTTTAAAGGGGTGGTACAGTAGGTCTTGGGAAAGTAATTGCTAAAAATTAGAGCCCAAACCGAGCAGCGAGACATCCGGTTTAGGTAAATACTTAGTGTTTGACGGGGTGTTCAGTGTAGGTCGGTAACACACATTTTCGCATATTACTCGCAACCCGAGTTAGGGAAACGGCTAATGTTTCTACCATTTTAATCCTCCCTGTGGGACTAACATTTGCTGAAAAAATAAGCCAAATTGGTTTGGGCTTTGGAAGGCAAATTGGCACCAGAAGAGGCATCGGCCGCTTATAGGGAAATGCCAAATTTTGCAATATTTTACTTCCACAGCTTGATAGGAACAGAATAACCGCATACCCTTACATCAGATCATCACTCTAAGCAAAGGAAGCAACCTAAGCCAGAAACTACTTTATTCGGTTAAGTTACTAGTAGCAGACTACGTTTTGAGTTTGAAGTCCACGTCGAAACCAGGTTGGCATAGCTTGTCATTTAGCGAGCGCTAGCGAGAAAAGCATGCATTTTTGGGACTTGTGTCTATTAGAAAAGTTGTTCAGCTTGTCAAAAGCTTTCGAATGAGCTAAAACTTGTACTGTTTCGGAAGAATTCAAAATATCGTAATTTTCAAGCACGGTGTAAAAAATCGTGAAAATTAAAGTTGTTCGAAACAGTACAAATTTTAGCTCATTCGATAGCTTTTGACAAGCTGAACAACTTTTCTAATAGACACAAGTCCCAAAAATGCATGCTTTTCTCGCTAGCGCTCGCTAAATGACTAGCTATGCCAACCTGGTTTCGACGTGGACTTCAAACTCAAAACGTTGTCCACTATATACTAGAAACTTAACCGAATAAAGTCGTTTCTGGCTTAGGTTGCTTCCTTTGCTTATAGACTATAGAGTAATAATCTGATGTAAGGGTATATGGTTATTCTGTTCCTATCAAGCTGTGGATGTAAAATATTGCAAAATTTGGCATTTCCCAATAAGCGGCCGATGCCTCTTCTGGTGTCAATTTGCCTTCGAAAGCCCGAACCAATTTGGCTTATTTTTTCAGCAAATGTTAGTCCCACAGGGAGGATTAATATGGTAGAAACATTAGCCGTTTCCCTAACTCGGGTTGAGACTAGAGTAATATGCGGAAATGTGTGTTACCGACCTACACTGAGACTGAACACCCCGTCAAACACCAAGTATTTACCCAAACCGGATGGCTCAATTCTCGGTTTGGGCTATAATAATTAGCAATTACTTTCCCAAGACCTGCTATTGTTGTCTGGTCGTTTGAGGCCAAACCGTTGTTCCAAGCTCTAGTTTTGCGGCATTAAAGACGAGCCATGCCGACCGTCAAAAACTCACGAAAATGCGAAACTTTGAAGTTGGATTTCTCGCTCTAAGGACGGAATTTGGAAAAACGGCTTGCGCCACGATGATCGACTCTAATGGGGGTACCTGTACCATATATGTGAAAATGAAGAAAATCGAAGAGGGTCGATTTTTAAAACCAATCGCGCCTCATGCTACTAACTTCGACTCGTACGAAAAGCCAGTCATATATATATATATATATATATATATAGATATAGATATATATATATATATATATATACGTATATATATATATATATATATATATATATATATATATATATATATATATATATATATATATATATATATATATATATACATAGTATACCAAATTAAGTTCTAGAAGCCAGGGCCGCGTTGCAAATAGGGTACTAAGAGGGTACTTAGGAGGATGTCTGGGAGCTGTCTGGGAGGGAGTTAGGAGACCTCCTAAAGCCGTTTCAAAAGATTTCTCCTAAGTTTAGCTGGCGCTGCTCCCAATTTAGGAGAAAAGTTAGGAGTGGTGGGTAGCACTCCTAGCGGGGAGAATCTTTTGAAACACAATTCTCCTAAGTGCCCACCTAAGCCCAACTTAGGAGCGCTCCTAGGCTTAGGAGGATCTTTTGCAACGCGGCCCAGCATTATAGTACCACAATGCTTACTTAACATTAGGTAATTCCAGTAGCTTGGCATTATTATATACTTTTAATTATTGGAACACAAGACTTATATATTCCTTTGCAAATCACCTATCTTTACGTAGGTAAGTTATCGTGCTACAAAAACAACCTATGAAAACTAAAAAAGATAAGTTCTGTGACTGCAGAGAACACCATCTAACCCCGGAGTTGGATTCAACCATTATGAAAATGAGATTACGAGTATCAGAACAGACGCAGCACGCACCCCACCCCCCGGTTCGCAAACTTATGGGAAGAGCCTAGACGTCGTCGAAGGATTTTTCACCAACTAAGTTCCTAACCGTTTACCGCGATTTTGAGAATTACAAGTATATAAGGCTGGAGCGAGTTCTTTTTCCTTTTTGATTTTTAACATATATCGTATGTTATTGCTTCTTATTTGTAAATTTACAATTTTTGGCTATTTCTTTCTTACTGTTCACTTAAATTTACATTGACACAATTTATTGTAATAAAGGATTGATTAGTACATATATATGCAGAATATATACGAACAACAGTTTACACAACAGGATTAGGATTCCAACAGTAGTGGACATCTCTGTCCAGCTTTGAGATGTCCTCGATTTCATCATTGGATAAGCTGACGTTCAAAGCTCCGAGATTGTCCAAAAGGTGATTTGGACTGGAAGTTTTGGGCAGAACACTGATTTCTTGACAAATTGCCCAAGCCAGCAAAATTTGTGAAATGGATGCATTGTGTCGAGCGGCAATATCTTGTAACAATTTTTCGTTCGTCAATTTAGATTTATGGTGAGCAGAACCTAAAAATATATAAGGCGCACTGAAGTCGATGTTGAAATGTTGAAATTGAAAAGGTCAGGGCATGAACAGCACCGTCGGAACAGCAAAATCTATTAGTTCTATGTAGCAAGAGTACATCCTAGATAAGAGTGTGACAGGAGCCAGGCTTTCTGTTCTCAGTTGCTGAGCCATGATCTGTGCGCTAACGGCCTACCAGTCATCACCCCACAATTTTGCTTATATACCGTCTTATTGCACTCGCTGCGCTGCCTGTTTTCTAAAGCTCGAAATAGATTCAATTTAGACTAACATAGTCGTTGTGTTTTCGCGCTACAACACAAGTGAGCATATTCAAATGAATACCGGACACCCATTTGTGGGTATGGTCACTAGGGTTGCCTTGTGTGAACAGTTACACCAATTGCAATTCCGCAATTACAAACGAGGATCCTGCTGGATGCTGTCACTCTAATATCCCACGTACTCATGGTTCTATTAAAAGGCACCTAGCTTTCAAAGGAGAAAAAACAAAGAAATAAAGCATCGACGTTTGCCAATTTTTAGCACAAAAGTAGCTATTTAATAATTAATTCTGTTTATTATAATCTAATAAAAATAATGTTTACGCTGGTTGGTCTGGTCAAGACTTTATAATACCAAGAGTAAGACACTCTTGGTAAGACACTCAGCTCTTCCTAATAGAATAAGCTTGCAAGATGCTCGACATATTAAGGCCGAAATCTCGGGGGGGGGGCTTCTCAGCGTGTAAACGTACAACGCTGACATTTTTCAAAAACCGGCGTTTTCAACAAATTAAATACTATAACTTGAGCTAGGAAAGACGCACAGCAATAATTTTTATATCATTATGTTGCGTAGAACAAGATCTTTTTAACGATCTAAAAATTATGTAGTTTGGTTCAGGCAATCTCTTATAAATCCGGCAACAATGTACATCATTTTGAAGAAATGATGAAATACCTATAATTTGCACGGAAAGGATGTTTTATTGCCGGTTCCGTAAGAGATTGCTTAAACCTAACTATATAATTTTTATATCGTTAAAAAGATCTTGTTCTACGCAACATAATGATATAAAAATTATTGCTGTGCGACTTTCCTAGCTCAAGTTATAGTATTTAATTTGTTGAAAACGCCGGTTTTTGAAAAATGTCAGCGTTGTATGTTTACATGCTGAGAAGCCCCCCCCCCGAGATTTCGGCCTTAAGGCCGGTTCACACTAGCGCACAAGCACAAGCACAGGCACAAGCACAAGAACAAGCACAAGCACAAGCACAGGCACAAGATGAAAACGTTCACACTAGGGTACAAGCATAGCCAATAGAATTTGAAATTCAGCATGGCCACGCCTTCTGTGCATAGTGCAAAACAAATTTCATTGGCTGCAGGCGTTGTGCTTGTGCAAAAAGTTAAACTGAATTCAACTCGGCGTTGTGCTTGTGCTTGTGCTTGTGCTTGTGCCAGTTTTCAATAGTGTGAACCGGTTGTGCTTGTGCTTGTGCCTGTGCTTGTGCTTGTGCTTGTGCTTGTGCCCTAGTGTGAACCGGGCTTTAATGTGTCGAGCATCTTGCAAGCTTATTCTATTAGGTAGAGCTGAGTGTCTTACTCTTGGTCTCGTTGATGTTCCGTTGGAGTAAGGAGGAATCGGACATGAGAAAGCATAGAGGTGTTTTTGTTCTTTTGTTGCTCCGATCCGACGGAGCATACGCAGGAAAACGCATTGGCTTCTTCGGTTGTGTTTTAAACATTTAACGTACAAGCTAATGTAGTATATACCTAGGGAACTATAAGCCTGGAAATGTATTGCACTTTGCTTGCAGTACTCCCGCAACTTCTGTTGGATGAGATGAGGATGAAATTCGCACTGATTCAACGCTGGTTTTACTGCAGCATAAGATAGTAAATCGGTAAGATGAGGGACCATATAATTTGAAACACCGATTGCTCTCAGCTTCCCTTCTCCTAAAAAAGTAAATGCAAAAATTAATTAAACTGGACTATGCACAGCTCGATTATACATTTCTTTAAATTATATGGTAAAGGATTAAAATTGCAAAGTTCACATGTTGCACAAGTTTTAAAGCGAAAACGAGCGCCACACTTACTCTGTAAATTTTCCAATTCCTCCCAACTTTCTTTTCTCAGTATTTTATTTCCCTCATCGCTAGGATTTAATCCAGCAGATCCCGGAAAATGGATAATATATAAGTCGATGTAATCGAAGCCAAGGTTATCGAGTGATCTTAGAACAGCTTCGCGGGCTCTTCCTTTGCCCTGATCGGCTGAACTCAGTTTGCTTGTAACAAAAATGTCACTTCTTTGCAGGCCAAACTTCGGCAATAACTCCGATAGCGCCTTTCCAATGAATTTTTCATTCCGATAGGATGTTGCCGTATCAATCAATCGATAACCAGCTTCTAAACCTGTCTCAATTTTGCGTAACACAGCTTCATCTTTCATCTCCCAAGTACCTATCCCAATTATGGGCATATCAACGCCAGGAGAAATTTCTATTGTTTTCATTGTTGATGACGCAATCACTAAAACAAACTATATATTATTCTATCAACAGAAACTTGTCAGCTGACTATTGTTAGTAACGAAAGATATAATTTGATTTGGCTGCCAATAATGAATACGCAACGAAGATTTTATGCAATTTTTCCAGTGACTCATCAGTCATCAGTGAGGGTTGATTGAAGTTTGAACTCCTAATGAAATTTCCATGACCAGTGACTCAATCGCCAGAATGCTTAAAACCGCCTGTCGATTACAGGTCCCTCAAAAGCTCTCCAAAGTTCAAGCTTTATGCTAGTGATTGCGACAAGGGAACAAGTCTGTTGCTGTCTCAAACCTCTAGGACGGGTGGAACGAAAGGAAGCGAGGCCGACGTCCGACCGTCCGGGGCCAATTTCATAAAACATGGGGATTTGCAAGTGCAAGTTTGCGAGTACACGCACTTGAAACAGAACTGCAGATTACAAGGTGTTTCATAAAACGTTTTCGCCAACTTGCGGAAATTGCTAAGCAAACTGCGGAATTTGATCCACTTGCAAAGCAAGTGCAAGTAGTTGCACTGCAAGTGCGAGTACAAGCAAAATTAATCGTCACTTTTTAAAACTGCTTTAAATTTACTGAAATCTTCACAAAGCATGCAAAGCATGTTAAAATTATTTTATTAAAATTTGCAAAACACGGACGAAAATTAAAGAATCCATTCAAATTTTTTGAAAATCGTTTGGGGGCAGTTTCATAAAAATTCTGTTCGCATGCGAGTACTAGCATGCTAGTACTCGTAAGCCTAGTGCGAGTTACAACTTACAAGTGCAAGTGTTTCATAAAAATTTTTCAGGAAATCGACAAAACTTAGCTACGATTCTGCTGCTACAGCTAGCACTAGCAATGCTGGTGCTAGTTACAAGCATGCTAGACTAAGTTTTGTTGAAAACGATGATAATCCTTTAAAAAATTTTATCTTTTTTTCTCTAAAGGAAACTATTTAAAATTTGACGACACCACTAAGAACCTACTTCATGTCACTTTTGTAAAAATTCCTAACAAAAATTTTAAAATCGCAAAAGTTATAGATTTTCTGAAAGTTCTCTAACCAAAATTCACTAGTCTCCACCAGCTGAAGTTTTATGAAACAGGTGCTAGCAGACAGCAGTTATATCTACTCGCACTTGACTATCTACTAGACTCGCAACTCCAGCGCGAGTACAAGCTCGAATGCAAAACTTTTATGAAACACATTTGTTACTCGCCGAGTATTTGTTTGTTGCAGTCTAAAACTTTTATGAAACTGTCCCTGGTTAAAAGCTACTACACTTGACTGACTGCTGACTTTACTAGCACAAGCAAGTCAGTGTTCCAGCTAATTTAATGAAACACTTACTGGCTGAAGAGCTTGCTTGCAACTTGCAGCCGGCTTGACTCGCATTTCAAATGCAAGTGCTGTTTCAGTTTATGAGATACTTGCTGCAAATCCGCAACTTAAAACTGCAGTTTTATGAAATTGGCACCAGTACCTGGTCAGGTTGAAAAGAGTCAGCAACTCAGCAGCCACACAGGTAGTCGATCGTGCGTGACGTTGGCTTGGATTTTCGGACTTATGTACTTCCCAGAAAGTATCGTTTTGAAATACATTTTATTTACTGATCTACGGACCAGCCAGACATCACATATCCAGACAACAACCCTAGTAGCAGGAACACACTTGTTATACTCCGATCCCAGTAATTTATCAGTACAGGACCTGGTCACTGGGGCAAGAAAATAGTTAAGTGGAAACGATCTCACCATTGTTCAGTGTTCACTTGAACACACAATAACATCCCTACATAAATCCTATATGCTTCCTACTATCGAAAGAACAATGATTTTATTGAAAAAAAGAACAACAACAAAAATTAACAATAAAAAGCTCAACTTCTCGTATCTAACAAATAAAGAAGAAAAACAGCCAATAAATAACCTGATAACTCGAAAACAATAAAACAAACAAGCAAACAAACGAGTGACAAATAAAATTAACGTAACGAGAAATACAAAAAGTTAAAAAATTAACACAATACAGACCAATTTTTACAAAACAGTCTCACAAAGAAATTGGAATGGAAACAATGTAGTTCTAGGATATTTCCTTTCTCTTTCGTCCCTTCTTTTTCGGTTCAAGCTTCGCGTTTCCCTTTCGCGGGAAGCTGTGGACAGGACCTTGCTCCTGTGCTGGCTGTTTGGAGACTAGAGGACTTCGCGAATCGGAAACACCCTTATCAGTTGAGGAACGATCTACATCAACAGCCACCGATGAGGGCTTCTTAAACACCGGGACAATGGTGAGCCTATTTTTAGTTTCAGGAACTCTAGCAGGCCCAGTAGCACCGGAAGAATTGCAAGCACTCATCTCTCCTGACTGGCCATTGCCAAAAGAAGGCTTGAACTTTGGAACAAATTTGGCACCAGTACCACAACCACTACCACTATCGTTCCCACCGTTGTCTGGAGTCGACATCGGCAAGGGCAGAGTTCGTTTACCCAAATTGCCCGGACAACGCTGGCTGGTGGCCACACCGGACTGTTCTGTTCTACGCAGATCCGTAACAGAATAGGACACTGACAGTTCACTGCTAGCAGGTTCATTTCTGCTGACGTCCGCACGGTTGCTGCCGAGCGTCGCAGACTGACCCGAACCCGGTCGGCTGACGTCGCTGGACCCCACTCCAGAGGTCTCAGCAGAAATAGGAGCTGCTACTGATAATGCAACTTTCGCTGAACCGCGGGAAGCCGCCAACTGTAAAGGAGAGGATGATGCCGGCGGTTTATTCGACGGCACCGACGATCGAGCCAGAACCCGCTGAGTCATCTGAGCAGAGGCGGTCAGAGATCGCTGAAGAGCAGCATCAGACAGCAGATTTTTGGCCGGCTGTGGCAACTCAACATTTCTACCGGTCAGGGCCAGCTGACTAGTCGGCTGGCTGGGCACACAGTGCGGCGTAGAAGCTTGATTTTCCTGAAACACAAAAGAAGTAAATAAAAACATGGAATTATATGAAGATAATCAAGCAGCCACGTAAATAAGCGACACGACAAATAAGTAACGTTATTGGAAAAACGCTGGCGAAAACTAAGGCCCCATTTCTTCACAGATAAAACAGATTAGGTTACCATGAATTCGCATTAAAGAAACAGCACCTCGGATTAAACAGAATAAAATTTCATCCAACAAGTTATACGTGATTAAATTTAATCATTTCTTTTAATACTAAAGTGGTGATTCCTTTTGGAGACAACTTTGAACCATTATTCATTCATTACTTGGAGTTACGAAGCCAGTTTTATATCAAAATGTAGCTTGACTAGCTTTTTCTTTTTAATGGATACCAGGAAACTAATTTTGGCTGTTTACAATTTTTTAACATATTTTAGAAAAAGTTTAATTTTTCAGAGATTTTGCAGGCTGAAGTAAATTTTTTCAAAAGACATCTGATATCACTCGATTCCCCTATCAAACAGCTAGGGGACGTTTTTTAATAATTGTGAGATCGCTCTTTGTTATGGAGAAAACGAACTAGAGAACTAAAATGTATGCGCAACGCAACCTGAATTTTACCTACTTTTCCAACTTTGGCATGCGACCACTTTAGCTAGAAAGCAGCAATCGAGGCAACTCAAAAGATTCCCCGGGTATTTTTGTATAGACACATCTGCTAAGTGGCAACAGCCTAGGTTGCATACTAAATTCTCCACAAACGCTGGAAAAAATTTTGCAAAAACCACATTTTTATGATAACAGCCCATGGGATAGCAATTAGAAAAGGGCCATGTATTTGACAATTGGCCTCTGTGGACCTTTAAATCGACACCTTTAGTTTAATTATATGACTTGCGTAGCTTAAGAAGTAATGGATTAGTTGATTTCCGAAAAAACAAGTGTTCGACGCAAAAATTTGAAAGGTGCCTACATCTCATGATAGAGAAAAGCTAGAAAGTTGCTTCAAAAAGCAAAAATCTAGAGCAAATGCGATCTTTAGGACGAATACAATCATAACTATGCAACTGCTGTCAGAGTGTCAAAAACTGCCCTGAACGGAGATTGTAGAATTGTTCAATCGAGACTGCGCGAATGATGTTAGACCGAACTTATTTGGAAAGTGTTGTCAAATTTCATCTTCATTTGAGCCGTCAACCAACGTTAGTGTCTAAAGGGAATCATCACCTTAGAGCAAATAAAAACCCAAATTAAACAGCTGCTAAAAATAAAAAATGGCTGCTTCAGTTAAAAGACTGTGTCGAAGTCAAAAATCACGCTGAAAATGTTTCAAGCAATTTTTCAGCCCAGTCCAAGTATCGAAAAGAGCACTTGATGGTGAGGGCCACGATTGATGAGAAGGATTTGGGAAGCACTAAATAAAAATATTCTCCTTAAAAACCACCTTCTGGCTTTTAGAATTCTCATTCTCTCGATCAATAGAGATCTCTGCTTGCTGCGATTTCTGGACAATTTCAGAAGCAGGACAGAGAGATGGCTGAATGCTCAGAGGTTCCATGGACAAGTGAAGATTCTTATCACAAATACTGGGAACTTTGGCATAAAGATCCATAACAAACGCCTGTAAAATGCCCATTGGATCACGAACAGGCAATTGAATGGCATCTGCGCACGAGACACAGCAGCTGGGATAACTGAAACACGTTCATATACATAAAAGCTAACAGTTAAGTTCACCTAACAATAACAAACAAAAACCACCAGTCAAATTGCAGTGAAACTTTTGGCTGCAACCAAAAAGTGAATGCTGCTGAATGCGAAAGCGAATGAGATAGTTAGGATAGCGATAATTTTAGCCCACAGAAAGTGCGCAGAGATTGTTTAATTCTTATTTCACATTATCTTAAGCATAGCCTTAGCCTTTGCCGTCCACTAATTGTCTTCAATACTACAGATACCTACGTCATTGCTGGACCACCAAGGCCACGGAAATACAGCGAGTAATAAAACAGGTCGTCAGACGGTTCAGGTAAACGATAACCATACTAGAAAATAAAAAGTGCATAATTGATAAGCATCACACCCTTTAGCTATAATGAACTAAATCTTAACGATAACGGATGTCACTTTCCATAATAGTACAAATAGTGTCTGTCCACAACTGAGTACCTTGAAAGCATTTAAGTTCAAATTATCCTCTCACGATTTCTTGCTTCGACACGTAAACAAGCAAGCAAGTCAGCGCGGAATCGCAACCCCACCTCCGAAACTTTTGCGCCCCTTATGCCAACATAGGCAAATTTTCAAACATTTCCAACGTCGCCGGAAGTTTTTACTTAAAAGTCTATGTATTTTGACCTAACTCTAGGGATTATTGAGAACTTATTGCATTTCTCCATGCAAAATACACCAATCATTTTTGGCTTACTGGGTAGTTTTGGGATCAATAGATACTCAGTTTTGGGAGGTGTCAGCCATTAATCCATTAAAGTGCAGATCACGACACTGCCCTCACAAGTAGGAGTGTGACGCTAGCCTCACTAACAGCTATTATAGTCTAGCTAATAACAAATTCACAATAACTAAAGTAAAAATAAACAGCTGATTTCAAATTTTTTACGGAATATATTGCTTCATAGTTTGATGAAGCAAAAATTAAACTAAGCCGGAAAGAATTACCGATGTTTGCGTGTTACATAATTATGTAAGAAGTGTAGAGAAATTCTAACAGCAAAGTTATAGGTGCAACTACGTAAAGTTGACAAAGCAAATTGAATTACAATTTATATATATATATATTTCACAAAAACATCAAAGCAATCCAACTACGTACATACCATATTCTTCCAATATTTCCGAATTTTTTCAGAATCTGAAAAATCCGGATTACTGGATTCCGGGTTTCTGGAAACTCCCACAATTTGACCCCTCTTCAAACTAAAAGTAAATAAAACACGATCTACATATAGTGCCTGTGCGGTTAGTAAGTTAAGTAAGTAAGTTAGTTTATGTAAGTCGGCTAATATCTGAACATGCACGTAGTAAGAACGAGCTAAATTAATTGTTTCATTGCGTGCAGTTCAGATGAGTCATTAACAATGCTTAATAACATAAAAATAATTATAAATATGCGTAATTTCAATAATCCATCGCTAATCACAAAAAATAGACATTAGCATCGCAGTTACTGATGGTTTGTTTTTTGCGTAAAATACTGTGTAGTTACGGAGTAGCACCGTTTTTGATAAAAAACAGGCTTCGAGCTTCTAATTTTTGAAAAAGCCCTAACTTTAGGCTGGGGGCTTCCGCCCCAAGACCCCCGCTACCTTTTAGTGTTTTTGCCAGATGGTTATTTTAGTCAGCCTTTCTTTACTCTTGCGTCTACTTGCTGCAATATCTTGTTTCTATTGTTTAGCTACTAAGAGTACATATACAGCATACACGTGACACTTATATACCGTTACTTGGCTGTTTTTCACTTGGTAAGCTCGAGGAGTAATTAACTTCGACACATTAGTTTTCTTAAACGTTTTTATTTGCATACTGATTTTATAGCAACTTTTAAAAAACTGCACAACTTCTGGGGTCGCCCCCAGACCCAGTCCCCTGTTCGTCGTATACAGACTGTCCTTGGGGCTTATTTATGAAACCCGCGTTAACACTTTTAGTAATCACCAATCCGGTACATAAATTCATCTCCAGTCTCAGCTGACTTAGAGTAATCCAAAAGACAAAAAATCAGAAGATTATAATTCGGTAGACGATCAGTATATAATTTTTAGGTTTGGCTCATTCACCGTTATAACTAAGCACTAAGCAGTACACAATTTATGAGAAATTGATGATGTTTTGCACTGTGCATTGCATTTTTTACGATTTAAAAATTTCTCGAATTCAGGGTGCTCCGCCACAGAACCATCGTGTTACTGTGTCTGTCCGATATTGTTCAAAAGCTTTTAACCATGTAACTTTTGTATAAATGCACGCTAAACAGTCCACAACACAAAAAAGTGTCAAAATTGTTTAGTTAAATAGGTATAGTAGAAAAAAACACGATGTGTAAATTTTACACAGCTCCGTACAAAAGTACACACTGAAATTTAAATTTACATAGTCCTGACTTTGAAAAGAACCCTGTCACTGAGCAAGGTAAGAAGTGTTGCCAGGAACCTTTACACAACTAACTGGAGCAGTTCCAGCTTCGAACTAATGAGTCACATTTCGGTAGTGCATACCTAGGCAACACGTGGCACCAAGACTTTAGAATAGAATCGTCCCTGATTACATCAAGCCTTCTACTGTGGAAACAATCCTCAGTCTTCCAAGAAATACCACAACTGGATAGCTAAAACGAACAATCATAAAGCAAAACCGGAAGAGTGAGAAGAGAATCCGTGGAAAACTGCTGCAACCTAAGCGAAACTGCTGCAGGATACGCCTAAGTAAGGTGAGGTAAGCTAAAGACCATGTCTGATAAAAGCTACTGTATTGTCTATGTCATCACAATGCCACTAAACCGAAAACTATCCTTTTTGATTTAAATGAAATTCCTATGGTATTGGTACGCGATTTTCATTCAACCGAGAAACACAAACCTTCAATTAACTTCTGCAAACTGCAACAGGTAAAATAAAACTAAATGTTATGGAACAAAATCCCAGAATTTACAGTCACAGCATAGACCTGCAAGAAATCTCTTGGCATGCATTGCTACCAAAACTGTGTCCCGCCCCAAACAATTCAATTAATCTAAACTGATAAACAAACGAGCGTTTCTTACTGTCTGCGGAAGCAACTTAATAACGGACGGTGATACGGCTATGTACATCTGTCCCGGCGTAAAGTGGACTTCAATTTCTGAAACAGATGTATTTATAGCATGCGTATGTATGTACAGATTTCTTCCGGGTATTTTGCGGCACTAATCCATTTCTAAATTTTTAAGCAAATACATAAGTTGAGTAAGTCGATGTACCGTCCTTGTTGAAACTTTTTGAGTTTATTTTATAATGCACTCTCACGGCACCGCAGTTATTGCTTGTTCAGAATGAATTCATTTCCAAGAATTTCGCTTTCACTTTTTACAAATCGTTCTCTCTCTCGTAGTTTCGCTCAAAAACGCGTAATGTTACACAAAATATTTCGGACAAACTTTGCCAAAAAGACGAAAATTTTCGTTGTGTTTTTCCGTTCCTAAGGGTTTCACTCTCCGAATAAATTTTCAAAATAAACACCTTCAGTTTAAACGCCTCCGCGGATATATTTATTTAGAAAAAGGACAAATGTTTTCAAATGTATTGTAGAAGCAAAGGATAAACTCTGAATAACTAATTTAATTTTACACTGAACAAAACTTACCGACAGCTTGACATTTTCTACGAATTTCTGTCAGAAAATTTCTGCCTAAACAAGTACAAAAAACCGAGAGTATTACAAGCGCCACACTCTTGATTATTACTCAGAAAACATCATCTGCATAGTACCAACTGATCCCCTGCAACGGGGTGCCTAGTGACTCTCTCAACAACGAGTACTTAGTACAAATATGCTCATTCGCTCGATGTTTACGACGTC
Source organism: Trissonchulus latispiculum (assembly GCA_030248195.1). NCBI lineage: Eukaryota > Metazoa > Nematoda > Enoplea > Enoplida > Ironidae > Trissonchulus > Trissonchulus latispiculum. The sequence continues at coordinate 3,644 of JASAND010003333.1, read as the reverse complement.
GTTTACACATGTGATAAAGAAAAACACCCAGGTTCAGACGAAAAGAATATCCAAATTTCATTTAAAAAATTAGATTCACAATTTATCAAAATGATCCTTTTGGCCACGATAAAAAGGGTCTAGGCTCTGGTAACAGCCCTTTTGGGTGAGACCTTGCACAGGAGCGAAAACAACCATTAAAACATTAATCCCGACAAACCTACGTATTTTGCAAATGCCAAACGCCAAATGACCTAACAATCAAATTCGCATTGCACATTGCATTCAATTAAAAGCAAACCTTGCACAAGATATTTCCCCATCAGATTCCACTGTGGGGCCAGTTTTGCTTCAAGAGTGTACTGCAAACATTTTTCCAGAATTTCACTGTTGACAGTCAGATCACTTTTAATCTAAAACAGACTGTAGATTATTAAAACATAGTGACAAATGAGCACTACTCTCCGTCTCTCCGTGCGTTCCTTTCGTTCATTTTACACTCGCTTGGCATAGCCTATAGTCTACATAGCCGGAGTAAACCTGTTTCCCTCAGTAACGCGAGTCACAAAAACCCATCAAATGAAATCTATTTAGGAAGAGGGGACACAGAGGATAGTAATTCAGGGTTATCATCTGGAGGGGCGTCTTCGTCCTCTTCCGCTCTTTGACTGGACAGTCACTGGCCGTCCACGGTGCCTAGCCAGATCAGTTAGCATTTGTTTGGAGCATTGGATTTTAAGTGGAATTTTTGACCACAGCTGGGCTTATTCTACTGGGGGGGGGGAGGCGGGGGCCCCCCATAAACACCCTTCCCCCCAAGAAAAGTGGGTGTCCCTTTTGGTACCAACTTTTGTCCTGAAAAAATCGCTCAGAAGGCCAAATTTTCAAAAATTTTCCGGCTTCGACGGAGATGTTTAGTCGATTTTAGCCTATTTAAGCACTAAATCCGCTTATTTTTGGCGATAACTATAAAAATAGCGCAATTTTTTGAATGTTTTTAAAAAAAATTTGAAAAATTTTCGGCCCCCCCAAATGACTCGCCCCCCGAAGGCCCCCCATAGAGCCCCCCAAAAATTGCCTAGAATAAGCCCAGCACAGTAAGGCCCGTTTACCCGGCAGGCTGTTACCTGTCTACGGGCTGTATATATTCGCCGGACTATAGATTATGACTTTGCGCAGGCAACTGCACATCAGGTGCTTTTCATTATGTCAGTAAGTGAAAAACGTAACCTTTAATTTTGTTGCCTTTAAAGCTTTGTTGCATGCTTCATTCATCCAAAACGATGCCTAAATAGACATTACAGGAATAAGCAAGGTATGTTTATATAGGAAGGTGAAGAAGCCTGAAAGCTACCTCCTCGATATTTTGGGCTTCACTCCTAGGGTGCCAATTTTTATACGAAATAGGCCAATTATCGAAAAATTTCCGACATCGAAGGGGATTTCTACCTTGAAAAGAGTTTATCGAGAGAGTTTATTTTCTCCAGGCAAAATAAGACGAAAATCCTATATACGTAGTTCTTGGCTAAAGCGCATTCTCGCACAGGTGAAGTCAGTTTATATCGTCACAATGAGCAAATTTAGTGGTACCAAAGGCCGAAAATTTTTCGGAGAATCCTGAGCGGCTTTTCCAGAGCAATCTTTAGCACCACGTCTTTCATTTTGGAAGGCAGCGATAAGATCTCGTGTTCCCCCACAGAAGAACACAAAAACTAACCGGTGCAACTGCCATTACATCACCACAATTCCAAGAAGGGCACGCTACCACTTCGGCACAGGTGAAAATGAGGAGCCTAAACAGAACAACAGCTAATTAACACAAAAGAGCAAAGCTTAATGTAGATAGTAACCATTGACCTGTACGACTATACAGCTGTGACATACAGTATCATTGTGCACAGTGATCGCATATATGGATCGCCTTGTTATGCCCGACTGACCTGATTGTGGGACTCATCAGGGGCTTACAATCAGGTTATTTTTCTTTGAAATTGACCACCCGTTTTCAATAAATAAATGTCGTTTCGTCCCCTGGCGATCAACTCCAGCCACACGTGATGTTAAGCACACATATACACCTTCCAAAGAATTAATGCCCACATATAAAACAATAAATGTCCCCGAACGTCAAAAACGACGGGTATTCATAAGGTTCCGTCATCCATTATGAACGACAGCATTCATAAGTATCCTTCAAATGAAGGATTTTCATAAGAAAGCATATAGATATACGTACTCATAAGTCACTGCCGTAAAAATTAAAATATTTAATGTGTAACATAAAAACGACTAATAAGATGCGTATCCGCACCGGCCCAGGACAATCTGGTGGGAGCAATCCTCAACCGTTCCAGATTGTCAAGGACAAAGCAAATTAACACAAAAGAGCAAAGCTTAATGTAGATAGTAACCATTGACCTGTACGACTATACAGCTGTGACATACAGTATCATTGTGCACAGTGATCGCATATATGGATCGCCTTGTTATGCCCGACTGACCTGATTGTGGGACTCATCAGGGGCTTACAATCAGGTTATTTTTCTTTGAAATTGACCACCCGTTTTCAATAAATAAATGTCGTTTCGTCCCCTGGCGATCAACTCCAGCCACACGTGATGTTAAGCACACATATACACCTTCCAAAGAATTAATGCCCACATATAAAACAATAAATGTCCCCGAACGTCAAAAACGACGGGTATTCATAAGGTTCCGTCATCCATTATGAACGACAGCATTCATAAGTATCCTTCAAATGAAGGATTTTCATAAGAAAGCATATAGATATACGTACTCATAAGTCACTGCCGTAAAAATTAAAATATTTAATGTGTAACATAAAAACGACTAATAAGATGCGTATCCGCACCGGCCCAGGACAATCTGGTGGGAGCAATCCTCAACCGTTCCAGATTGTCAAGGACAAAGCAAATTAACACAAAAGAGCAAAGCTTAATGTAGATAGTAACCATTGACCTGTACGACTATACAGCTGTGACATACAGTATCATTGTGCACAGTGATCGCATATATGGATCGCCTTGTTATGCCCGACTGACCTGATTGTGGGACTCATCAGGGGCTTACAATCAGGTTATTTTTCTTTGAAATTGACCACCCGTTTTCAATAAATAAATGTCGTTTCGTCCCCTGGCGATCAACTCCAGCCACACGTGATGTTAAGCACACATATACACCTTCCAAAGAATTAATGCCTACATATAAAACAATAAATGTCCCCGAACGTCAAAAACGACGGGTATTCATAAGGTTCCGTCATCCATTATGAACGACAGCATTCATAAGTATCCTTCAAATGAAGGATTTTCATAAGAAAGCATATAGATATACGTACTCATAAGTCACTGCCGTAAAAATTAAAATATTTAATGTGTAACATAAAAACGACTAATAAGATGCGTATCCGCACCGGCCCAGGACAATCTGGTGGGAGCAATCCTCAACCGTTCCAGATTGTCAAGGACAAAGCAAATTAACACAAAAGAGCAAAGCTTAATGTAGATAGTAACCATTGACCTGTACGACTATACAGCTGTGACATACAGTATCATTGTGCACAGTGATCGCATATATGGATCGCCTTGTTATGCCCGACTGACCTGATTGTGGGACTCATCAGGGGCTTACAATCAGGTTATTTT
>JASAND010003332.1:0-23192 GCA_030248195.1 Trissonchulus latispiculum | reverse complement strand
TCCTTGAGTATTTCTATAAATTATTTTCTTAGCACTTCTACTAAATTCTTTTCCTTGAGCTTACTTCAAATTCAATTAATTTTCGTACTTTTGTCCTTTTGATCTTAGTCATGGGTCAAGCCCTCAGTAAATTAGCACGTTCAATGAAAGATTATGTTTTGGAGGAATTGTCTCGTGAGGCGGAGGAGCTGCAGAAATTACCCCGCTTTCACGGACTGTCACCTCCTAGATCTACAGCAGATTGGCAACCCGGTTTTGTCTGGCCTCAAGGTGCTCCGGAGTTGCCTCTTCGGATTGCTATGAATATGTATATGACACAGTTTGAGGCGGAGGCATGTTCACGAAGGGAGCTGACCAATCTTATCGAATACGAACATTTTGCTTCTCTCTGTGCTACAGCTTCCCATACTATTCGTGAGGCTTGTTTGTTACCTCCCATGTCATTCCGACCTTAGTATATTATTTATGTTTTAGGGTGTAACTTTGTCTGTACGGATTCTATCCGGTGTTTGGTGCTCAAAGTCGTGCTTCGGGTTGACACAATCAGTGGGTTGAACCCAACTCTTTTCAGTTGGAACAAAGGTACCTACGAGCCACCCTAATTATACATCTTTCCTTGATGCAAATTTTTCATATCCTAAATTTCTTTTAGACTTTAAAGTTTGGTTATTTTGGTCAGAAATTTTGGGGGATTTACTCCTAAAGAGGGGGTAATTTTATCTTCATCTTCTAGTATTCTATGTAATTGTGTAACTTGCGTTGTTTGTTTATGTGTGCACCTTTATTCTTTAGGTCCGGTTTCTCCTTCTCTACGGATCCTTGATTCTGCGCTCGCGGTAACGAAATTTTTCGGGTTAGTTGTTCTCTGGTTTCTTCTTTTGTGTGTATTTCGTTCGCATTATGGCTAATAACCAGAGTAAATTTGCGGTCCGACCAGAGGATATCCGGGTTATGTTACCTTTGGTTTCCGCTAAGAGAGTACGTAGGGAAACTTATCAAGCGGTCACCACACAATTGGCCCTGGGCAAATCAGCGAAGGCCTGGGAGGAATGGGCTGCTCAGGAACGGAAGCGACAGGAGCAGAAGGCCTGGGAGGAAAAGTTGGCCCGTATGATTCGGACCTCGGACCCCAATTTGCCTTATCCGGTGCGCCTTGCTCCGGGTTCCGTGCTCAACCCTTCCTCCGAGAACGTTTATAAAGAATACAAATCGCTTTTTCATGCGGTAGTCGAAACGGATACAGTTCCGACATGTCTCCGTCCTCGCACAGCGAACCAGCCGGAGGCCACTTTTGAGATCAAATATCGTGAATATAAGTCACTTTTTTCGGTCGCAGTGGCTCCGGATACAGATTGACTAGGGTTTGTGTATGCACCTTGTTTTTGTTTGTGTTTTGTATATATGTTTGCATTTTTTCCTTTTTCTATGATTTTTTCTTTCTCTTTTTGTTTAGATTTTGATTTGCCCGGCTGTCATTGTTCCTGCTCCTGCCATCGCCCCAGGTGGTTTCTTTCTTTGTTCTTGGTTAAATTTTTGTCTGTCTGGTTGCTCATGTCTGGGCGGGATTCTGGCGCGAGGAAGAGGGACCGGCCGTCTCGGTCACATCGCAGTCATCAGTCCTCGTCCGGCGCACCGTCAGGACAGCCGGGCCCGTCGTCGTCGGCTGGGCCCGCGCCTGCTCCGTATCAGTCGCCGGGCAATTACCAGACGGAAGCGATTCCCTTGATCTCCTACGCCGAATTGGCCAAGACGATTGGAGACTCTGTTCCGGCTTTTGCGGAGCTACCTCGACAGTTGGATCGTGATCGACTCGAGCAATATCATAAGCAGATCCAGGCCAAATCTGTTTTCCAACTCCCTCTTCGGCGTGCCACTACCGTCATCCCATCCATCTATGTCCTCCTTGACCACCTGCCGGTTATCTATAAGCGGGCGGTTCAGGCGGGTTTTCTGTGTTGGGACCTGGAACCTCCTTTTGGCCAGATCTGGGGGATCCCTCAGCAGGCCCTCATCACAGTGCTGGCACTGGCAGTTCCGGAGGATCCGGTTCGTTTTCGGCAGCAGTTGGATGTGCTGCATCCCTCGGTGGATCCTGCGACGCCCACTAATCTGCGAATCTACCTGATTCCTCTGTTCCAGCTCCTCTTCCACGTCCGGTCTTGGGAATACCTTCAGGGCCTTTTGTCTCCCTTGCTCTATAATACCCCGTACGCTCTAATAGGTCTTTCGGCTCTATTAGACTGCAGGCGGTTGATTAGATGTCTTGGGATCGACGCCAGGAATTCTATGGTGGAGCTGGGCCATTTGGGGTCATGGGTCAGGCAGCGGGCCGAAGGGAAGGACTTGGTCCCACGGGAACCGGGTGACCCACGAGGTCCTTATCCCTGGGTGGATCCGCAGTCGGGCGAGTTGCTTCCTCCCCCGATCAAACCTGGGCGTGGTGATCCGGGACTTCAGTGGCAGCAATCGGAGGTCCTCGGGTTTCCTGCGTCTGCGTGCCGACCGCCTAATGCCAAGGGCACATTTCCGTTCCCTAACGCTGGGGATCTCCGGAACATTGCTCTGGATATCCGGGACATAGCTCTGGTGGTACAGCTATACCTGCTGTTTGACAGTGAATTGACTCCGCAGGCCATCCGGCAATTCATGATGGTTACAACACTGTCGCAGACTTCCCATAAGAACACCATGTATGCGCTCAAGGACCATCTGAAACCGACGCCTCTCCCTCCACAGGGCGAGGTTAACTTGGTTAAATTTGATACGTCTATGGGAGTTCAAGTGACGATGATCTGGAAGCCGCTTATCTGTTTTCCGGCTCGTGATCTGAAGAGGTGTCAGATGCCGCCAAATGCCTGGATGGCTCGGGAACCCTGGGCTTCTGTTCACCAGCGTCCGAATCCTGTCTTGCGGCAGGATAAGCAGCCGTCAGCCAAACCGTCCAAGAAAGCCAGACGGGCAGCGGAAGAGCTAGCACAGGACGAACGAGCGGCGGAGCGTCAGAAATCACCTCCCCTTCTGCCGGTGGACCATCGCCCGGACGCGAAGCGGGTTCGCCTGGCGGGTTCTGCGGCATCTGTGGCTTCCACTAGTACAGCTCAGTTGGCGTCGGATGTTCCGGAAGTGGGCGCTCATGCTACGGTAGGACAGGACGATTCATCTGGTGAAGAGGTGATGCGGAAACTGCTCATTGCCGAGGCTCAGTTCCTGCCTGGCCCTTCCGGTGAGGGTCAGGGTGGCTTAGGGGGCGACCCGACGCCCTCTGTCCCCCCTGGGATCTCGTCGACGGGTTCGGGGAGTGACCCCACCGTCGCGGGAACGGGCCAGGAGGTTCTGGTCCGGCACCCAACGTCGTCTACTTCCGTCCCGACAGCAAAGGTTCAACTGCAGGAGTCCGCTTTGGTTCCTCTCTTACCTCCGGAGCCTCGAACTTATGATCCTTTGCATCAGCTAGCGGAACCGACTACCATTCCACCTATGACTTCAACGGCAGTGGTGCAGCCGCCAGCTGCCTCTCTTTTGGCTGTTGTGGCACAACCGCCGCGGTGTCGTTTGCCTCAGCCCTGGACCCCGGGGACTTCGGCGGCAGCCTCCGAACCATCCGGAGGGTCTTGGAGACCACTGGGGATTCAATCCGTTGGCCCGTCTCAGCCGAGTTCGGGCACTCAGTCACAGGGCGTGGCAATGGATACACTACCGGGCCCTTCTTCTCAGCCTCAGGGAACAGCGTCGGATCCTACGGCGGTTCTGGATTTCAATCAGTTCCTCCGGATCCCGGCCGCCTGTGGCATGGCTATGGTGCCACATGCCGGCGAGCCAGCCTTTCGGACGTATTTTGTCGAAGGACCCATTTTGGATGCGGTGATTCAATCACTTCGGCAGGAGGGGCCGCAGTATGTTCAGGATGCCCCGTGTTTGCCCGTTCCACCCGCGGTGTTGCCGGGAGCGTCCCCGGTGGAGGACCAGGGTTCTGGTGTTCCGCCGCAGGACGCTCCGTCAGGCAGCCCGCGTCAGGTTCCATCTTTGGTCTCGGCCCCGGAAGTGGTTCCTCCAGCTCTGGGAGACGCTTCGATGCCTCGGACTTTGACTGACCAACCGGTGGTGGTTTCCGACTCGGATTGGCGTACAATTCTGCGGACAGCTCCGCGTGCCTCAGCTCCCATGCAGGGGTTTGGCACGATTTTGGGTCCGGGTCGCCTTCACTTTTCTGATTCCTTCTGGCTCCGGAGTCCATGTGTGGAAAATCGGATGCAGTTTGACCTACTGGAGCAGCATGGAATCACTCAGGATCAGCTCCAGCAGTGGACGGGCCATCCGGCGCCCTGGTCGGCGTTCGAGGTGGCGTTCCACACAATGACGGAAGGCAACCTCCAAGTGCTGGAGCTGCTCCGCGTCCTGTTTCCACAAGCCTTTGAGCTTTCCCCTATCCCGGGCCTGGGCTTTCCGCCAGGCATGGATCTGGATTTGTCAATGGGTCAGCTGTTCGCCCCCACTCCGGCTTCACGCTCCCGCGCGTCGGGGTCGGAGCCCGGGGTCGCTGCTGAGCGACAGCAACAGGCGGCCCCGGTGGGGCAGGCAGCGGCTGCATCGCATCGGACATCTGACCCTCCGCGAACATCCTCACGGGCTTCGCAGGCGGGACCTCCTCTTCCACAACTGGTCCAGGTTCCACCTTATGTCATGCCGGACCTGCTTCCACCTCATGGGCCGGGTCCTATGGTTTTCCCGGACTCCCATGTGCTGGGTCCACTGCTACATCGGCCTATTTCTGACGTTTATCCGCTGGACTTTCATGACCAAGTGACGGGCGACACGGTGCCTATCATCTGTGAGGCATTGCCATCCTATCTGCGGGATCCGGAGGGCGGCCCGTATGATGCGGACCCTCCGCCGGTCCCGCGGCACGCACGGGCTCACTTTCATCCTGGTCGGGACCTGCTCAGTATCTTTCCTGGGGAAGAACGGTTTGGGTTACCGGCGGACAGGGTTTCACCGTCCCCCCGGTTCATGGGGTTCCAGCACCTGGACCAGCACGTGGCGTCGACTGTTGTCTCGCGGCTTCAGTCTTCGCCCTTTGGGGTCCCTTTCCGGACCTTTTCGGAGCGGCACTGGCAGATGGCTTATTTGCCGGATGTCCTTTCCCGGTATGGGCCGCCTGCGGTGAATCCCTATTGGTGTTTCACTTGGGATTTCTGGTACAAATGGCTCTTGGGACAGTCGGCCCCCTTCGCGGTTCCGGATGCGGATCTTCGTTGGTTCTTCCGGGAAGTCACGGCCCTTTTCCGGCTTCAGGTCCAGGCCGTCCACACTCGGAATCCTTGGCCCAACCCTGACCCGCATCTTATCTACCAGCCGGAGAAGTATGACTACTGGCGTGCGGAAATTGCCTTCCCGGCTCTCTGCAGGAACGGCCGGGTCATCTTTCCACCTGTCACTCTGGTCGGCTTTGGGTTCACGAAGTCGCTGGCTACGGTGGCCGCCATCGCCAAATTCTGCCCGGTCCTGTATATCTATCCTTCTTTGTTCCGGTACGAGCAGCTGGACCGGTTTTTGGGTACGTGGACTAACAAGTCCGCTCTCTTCGCTGCCAAGGCACAGGAGGTGGTGGATACCTGCCTGAACCATCCGGCAATGGCTACGGGGGTGGTCCACTCCTATGGGGCGGTTTGGTCCTTTTTTGGGGAGAATGACGAAGCTTCCAACATGCGCCGGATTCCAGGGGATCGGTTTACGGACGCCCCGGTGTACATCGAGGTCTTTGGTCAGCGATTCCGGGTGGCCGAATTTCCATATCATTACCGGAAGGCTGGTTACTGGTTCTGCCTCCATGATCCAGCTCGGCTCCTGGTCTCTTTACGCTGTCCTTTTCAGGCGAAGGAGGCGTCCAAGCATTTTACGAAGGGGTGGTTCAAACCTGAGTGCCCCTATCGTCAGTTTTGGGAACACCCCAAGAACCACGTCCGGGCCATTACGATGCTGGATATCCTCCGGGCGAAGGCGCTGGCGTCCACAGAACTGGTGGATTGGCTCCGTCAGTCGGGCGTCCGTATCTTGGTGGAGGCATCTTCTGACCCATATTGGGGAGTTGGTCAGAATAAGGAGCAGCTACAACATCTAGGACCGGATGGCACTCGCCAGCTGGCTTTTCTGGCTCCGAAGCCCACTCACCAGAATTGGATGGGCAAACTTCTGATGATGCTTCGTCAAGAGCTCTTTCCCGGCATCTATGCTCAAACCCGGGAATGGTTGGCCCAGCGCCAGCATAAGGATCAGCGGGCCGCAGAGCTGGCTTACTCACGTCGGGCTCAGTAGTTGTTGTTTTGTTGTTGAGGTTGTTTATTGAGTTTTTTAATTGGGGCGTGCTGGGTTTTGCACTGTAAATTTTACATGTCTTTCTAAATTGTTTACTTTCTTCTTTTGTGCCTTTCTCGAATTTCTCTCCTTGGTTAAATTTACTCTACCTTTTGCGGTTTTACCTTCTCTTCTCTTGATTAAATTTAAACCATCTCTGCTCTCTTTTCTGCTTTTCTTTAAATTGATCTTTATTCTTTCCGTGCATTTAAATTCAATTCCTTGATCTCTTTAGTTTTCCTTCCGGAATGTAAAATTTTTGCTCTTTTCTTTCCTTGCGTATCCTTTTCTTTTGCCTCCGGGTTCTTCTTACCCCAGTACGCCCTGCACCTAAATTTCTTTTCCTTGAATCAGGGGGGGATTCATGGCCCGTGGCTTCTTGGGGAGACCGAGCGGCTACGGACCCTGTCTCCTTACCCCGTAGTTGTCTCCCGTGGGTCCGGGGCACGGAGTCTGGCACCTTTTAGGAGCGACCGACCGGTGCTCAGGCTTCGGCTGCCTCGGCTCACCCTCAGTTTCAGCCGCTATAAATTAATTCTCTTTTTAACTTTAATTCATAATAGTTTTATTCAGCTAACGAGTTTCACTTTTAACCTCCGGGTACAGTTCGGGCCATGTCTTTTACTGCCATGTTGTGTTTTCTTTTGTTTTTATGCATAATCCATGTCTTAATTTTTCTTTTCGTGTATTGTAGGTTGTTCGTTTGGTTGTGCGGTCCGTCCCCGCCCCCTCTTCCGTGCCTAGGAGTGCTCCCCCTGCTCGTGACGGTGCCAGTACCGGATGATTGTGGCCTACTTGCCTCCGTTCTGGTCTGATGGGCAGTCCAGGGCGCTGTCTGTCCTTCTGCTGTCTTCTGGCGGTTTTTCTCCGCCTATTTCTGCTGTCTTCAGGCGGTTCTTTTCCGCCTTTGGTGCTTTTGCCGGTGCTTGCTCGGGGTCTTTGCCTTGGGTCCTCTCCTTGGGTAGTTTTCTGCCCCGGTGCTTGTCTGGGTCCATTTGGACTTTTTTCCTTAGAACTGTGGCTGTTTCCGCAGCCCGTTGGCATCTGCTTTGGACGGCCTCCTGGCCGAGTCTGCTCTGGATTTCTTCTTCCGGAGCCTTTGTGATAGAACTGTCTGGGCTGGTTTTGCCCTGTGTTGCTGCCTGGACTGCCTGGCGTTGCTTCGTCTGGCCTGGATTGGCCGTTGTGATGTTACTGGCACCTGATGCTGGATCCCTTCCCCGGCACTCTTAGAGACACTAGGACCGGTCTTATAATTGCTTTAACTGTCTGTCTTTAATAATGTGCTTTAGTTTTTGTATTTTTGTTTGAGTCGTAATTTGGCATTGTATGCAGCTACTTTCAATAAATACTAATTTTAGGTTTTGTTTCTGTTTTTCTTATTTGTTTTGTTTAATGCCTTATAGCCTTGCCTTACTGTCTGTTCTTATTGTTTCTTTGTGAATATTTCGTTTTTGTTTTCGTGTCTCTGTTTTTGCTTCCGGAGCATATTTCGCTTGGTGGGGGGATATGACTGACTGATGTTCCCGGTACGCCCCTCCAGCCCCGTCTCCTGGGCGGTGTGTCCCAGGATACAGTTTGTGTTCTGTCTCGGTGACAGCCGAAAAATTTTAAGTCCACGTTGTTGTAGTTGTCATTGTAGTAGAGTCGTAGTACTCAGTAGTCCAAGGGCCCAGTAAAGTTGTTGTCAAAGTTGGCAAAAGTTTGTCGTGCCAGTGGCACATGTCTGTCAGTGGGAGTCCCACTTGTGAGACCAGTGAGGGTCCACATTTTACTCTTCCGTTTTGCTTTTAACTTTCCGTTTTATCTCTAACTGTTCGTCTTCTCTTTTTATCGCCTTTCTGGGAACACCGCGCCGGGGCGGGCGGTGGCAAAGAGGGGGTATTTTGTGGAATATCAGTCAGTTAGACGTGCTAAGCCTAAGTATAAGGATCTTAAAATTACAGTAATCTTCTAAATTCTACAGTACTTCTACAGTATTTTACAGTAATCTTCTAGATTTTACAGTATTGCTACAGTAGGTCTACAATAGTCTGCTCTACAGTGTGAAGTTGGCAGTACATGTTTAGAAATGGTTATACTGTAGGTTTGTGATGTGAATATAATAAGGAAACTAGTATTTAAGATAACAGATGTTCAAAATTGTACTTTCATTTGACAAACAATCAATCTTTCTTTACTCGTGTGCAGGTTGGCTTTTATTGATTGACTGACACTATATAAGGTCTGTCCAAAACTAGTTCGGTGCAGTCTAGTTGGGGTATTCAGTGTTGAGAGGTCGGGACTGTCCGTTTGTCCGCCATTATAGTATTTTGTGCTGATAGTTAGGCATAAAACTCTGTATTTACTGTGGATAACAGTATTATTTGAAGTCTGGCTAAGTTGTCAATTTTAATTGTTATTGTTGAGTAAAAACTAATTCCGTGTATCTTATATCTTAGGGTGGGGGAGAATTAGGGCTTGAACTTAGTTTTTAGCATCACACACCTTAGACCTGAACCTGCACTTAGCTTTCTAAATTCACACGAAGTCCGGTCTTTATTTCAGCATTTACATGCGCATATAGGACCAACTTTCACACAACCATAAAGATATAATGAAAAACGCCTGCCTGCAGGCAGTCAATTTTCATTACTTCTTTATGGTTAATGCCATGTATCCTTCGTGGATCCGCCTGGTAGCCCGAGTTTACTTCGTTTTCTTCTTATTGAAAAAACAACGTAAGAAACGGACATTAAAATTATGCTACATTTTCACAAGTAAAAATCCCAATAATAGGCAATGTCAACATAAAATGTAACTATACTTCTGTCATAAATATCTCTCTGTCGCTAGCATCATACAAATGAGCTTCAATCTCGTAAACACGATGCTGCTCCAATACCCAATTGTTTGTAGGATAAATGACGAATTCTAAAGACACAAAACATTACAAGGATAGGTCGAGACTTTCAACTCGAAAGTAACAATTTGACATTTAACAACTATTATAGTTTATGCCCGATTTCATGCCACTGTTACAGTTTACACCACCATCCTGTAGCAGCTACTTTCATTCACATTAATTTTAACAAAACCAACGTTTCTTTAACTTGTAGCATTTGCCACCTGATTAAAACCTACTCAAGAAAGCTGGTTCCACTACAGTAAGTACTGCTGAGGGTTCATGCACACCAGGATATTTGGACATATCTAAAAAGGATAAAAGAAGACACAAGTTGGCTATGATAAACTAAAAAGAACTAACTTGCACTCGGACTGAGAAGAAACAACTCATTAACAGAAACATAGAACATAATAGGACTCCACAAGTACAAATAATTACTTTGGGGACTGCTATCACAAAGCATTTTGTGCCTTAAAATCGAGAAAAAAGTCTTTTCATTCAGCATCCTACATTAACCGTCTGTGGGATTACTTATTATTAATAAAAAGCTTACTCTTATCTTTCACGGTAATTTCAGTCTTTCCTTGCACCAGCGCTCGCACTTGACTGCTTTTCGTATTCAGTGAGCAAATCTGGTCATTTGAAAGAGACAAATAATACTGAGTAGATGGAAGTGGTATCTCTGAAAGAAAATATTCATAAAAAGCAAACTTCAAGCGCACCACAAACTACTTACTATAGCCTGGACAAAGAAGTTTACTTATTTATGTGCCGCAATATGATGTTTTATGGTTTGGTCTTTCTCGCATTACTCTGTCCTCCAAAACTATTCGCATTATTTACTGATAATCAGTCAAAATAGAACTAAAATTCTTCTGAACTTATAGCGGCTCTGGTTCCTGAACAGACTTTACGAATTTGGGTTCAATCATTCACAACTTCATGCCAGGGAGTAAGGGATGCGCGCATACAAAACAAGATTTTCATTTAAAAGAGGGGGTCGTCAATTTTACGAGAACCCCCGATTTTTTCAATATTTAATATTCACCTTCATTTATTTTCTACGTACGTATATATCCTGTTCTCAGCGGGTGCAACCTTCAGTTGCCTTTATTTAGTATCTAACATTCACATAGTATGGGCGTATCCAGGGGAGGGGTGTGGGGGGGTGAAACCCCCTCCTTTTGTTGCCCGAGGGAAATTTTCATTCATCAACACTCCATTACAAATATGTAGATTTTTGACAAAACCCCCTCCTTTTCAGTAAATTTTACTCCAAGCCCCATCCTTTTCAAAATCCTGGATACGCCCTTGTCTTGTCACATACCATGGGCACAACAAACAAGTCAAGCTAGTGTTTTGTGTACTCCATCGTCCACGCTAAGCAACGTTTTCTGCGCTGTGCAAGAGCAAAGTCAAGCTAGTTTGCTCGTACCTGGGTTTAGGCATGGTATTAAAATATCTAGACATACGTAACTCTGGGTCTATTTTTATTTTTAACAGGTGTAGGGATCTCATTGTGAGCCAAGGGACGATTCCGCAACAAACGAACTTGTCTTGTTTTGAGGACCTAGCGGTGTAAACAGAGCAGATTAGTGCTAAAACTAGAGAAATTTTCTGCCTCATTGATCCCCCTATGAAATCTTTTCTTGTATACGCTGGTTTGTAGGAATGACATTAAGGTGAATAGCATGAAAATATATACCTTCTATCCTTCCCATCCGAATTAGTTCAATACGGTATGACACTACTGAATTGGCGATTAAAAGGAGATCACGTGATGGGTTTAGCATAACGTGTGCCACAACAAATAAGTTTACACTATGGCCTGGTAATTCCTGAAAAAATACACTAATGACGGTGACCACAGTCGACAAGTGTTTCTAGTGGCAATTTCATAGTTGCAGTCGCAAACAGGGGCGTATCCAGGATTTTAAAAAGGAGGGGGTCCACCACCTCCCCCCCCCCTGGATACGCCCCTGGCGCAAGTGCCGACGCGAGTATATAAGCATCTGCATGCGTTCGTGAGCATAAATCCGCTACAACGCAAAAACGGCATGTTACTGGCGTTGATGCTCGACTTTGCGCGTTAAAGACTATGAAATCACCTTAAAATGTCGCTACTGATAGCGACAAAACAACATGACACAATGGCTGCATCACTTGTGCACGGTTACCGTTTCCTTCAGTCATAGAAAATAAAGTTACACTTCACTGGATAAGGATAGCTAAGACAATACTGATATTACAGCAAGAAGGATGTTAATGCTACTCAATTACTTAATTTTGACGGAACAAACCGTCAAAGCAAGGCTGCATGGCAAGTTGTATTATGGTAGGTCAGGTAAGTTAATTGCAATATTGTAATGCAGGGTATTGTGTACAGAGGGGGGGCGGCCAGCCCCGAAATTGGCCTTCCCCCCGAAATCGCCCCCTCCCGGGATTTTTGCTTCCCCCCCCCGGGATTTTTTGAAGGCCCAAATTTTTGCCAAACATAGGCCAATTTTCAAAAATTTCCCGGCTTAAAACTAAAAACTAGACTCTAGAAGATATATATGGAAGCCTTGGGCCCCCCTCCTATGATATCCAAGTCTGGACTGACGGCTCAGCGCAAGAAGGTATCCTCCGTGGAGGCAGTGCCATCTTAGTCAGAGGAACAGGTAAGCCAGCCCCCATTTGACTCAGCAGACCCGCTGGAGCTGTCTTATAGCTCCCGTGCAGAGCTGACGGCCATACTTTACGGCCTTGACACAGTGATTTCGAAAATGATCAACTGAAGAGCTCACTACCCGGCGCAACATCGACGTCACGATCCAGTGGATACCAGGCTACTGTGGGGTCCAAGGCAATAATGATGTTGACCGTCTAACGAGGATGGCGGCGATATGAACCAAAAGGTCTCCCTTATAGACCTACAGACAGCGACAGCGGCATTAAAAGAACAGGACGACGAAACTGAATAAAGGGTCGAAAGCGCGACCTCCACTACTCCGTCACTGGTGAAAACTGGGCCTCTCTGCCGGATCAGGATGCTTTAATCGAAGAGACAGGGTAATAATCTCCCAACTGCGCACTGAGCAGTCACCTATCGCCAGGGAATATCTACACAGAATTGGCAAAGAATACAGCACGACCTGCAGACGGTGCAACGAAAAGGAGGAAACTCTCCGCCATCTCTTGTAACATGGCTCAGTGTAATCGAACCATGCTACAACCGTCTGCGTACAATTGAATTGCACGCCACACCGTGCAGTACAATTGTACTGCACGGTGAAGCCTTCGCTGCTCTCCTACCGGAGTGTGCAGCGAGGCCGCTGACAGTCAGCAGAACTGACTGCAATGATCAAGAATTTCTCCCCCTCATATACTTTCAGCCAAAAGAAATATGCAAATTAGGTTGATTAGAATATAAATGACTGAAATTTGAAGCCAAATGTCAGTCTTTAAAGACATGACATGTTATGTAGAAGACTAAATGTCTTCTAGTTTTTTAGCCATATTACAAGCCAGTTGTATTACCGCTTGCTGTGCTCACAGAAATTTGTGAGCTCACTTGCAGGCGAAGCCCTCGTGAAGGGCACTAGTGCGCTTCGCGCACTTGTGCCCTTCACTCGAAGCTTCGCCTGCTAGTGTGCATACAAATCTCTGAGAGCACTGCGGGCAGTGCTACAACTTACACTTGTCGCGGTGCCCAGACAAGCCCGTGTGAAATGGTATTCGGGGCCTCTGACCTACTGGAAGCACTGATGTATCCGAAGCAAGTCCTGGATTATCTGCATCGGGCCCGCCGCATCACAGTCGTGAACTTTTTTATGATAAATCCATTTCCTCAATAATGGTCATTTCTACATCAAATGATCACGGCTGCACATTCTTTCATTCTCTGCCGCTGTCGAGATTTAACAGAAAATGTTTTGAAATCACGTTGTGAAAATCCGCGATTGATTCCCCTAGCATGCTAGATAGCTGTTTCAAACGTCAGAAGCTCTTTTTTCGTGCAGAAATACGTATAAAAACACCGAAAGCAAACTTGTTCTGAAGGATTCAGAGCAAAAATTAATGTAGTAAGAAATATCACACAAACTGGAAACTCTTACAGCAAACTCGGGATCGGCTAGTTTAACGCTAACGGAAGCTTGGCCTGTGGCAATTCCTTCGATCAGTATCATGTGGCCCGTTTGACCAGATTCTTCGAACTTAGCTATGGCAGGAATGCTGTCGTACTGGGATTCAGAATACTTCACAATTCTATAAAAAATTTCATAGGTTGTACTAAAACGACGCATAGCAGAAGAGAGAACAAAGGTAACTACTTTGGAAAAACTAAGAAATATCAGCAAGCAATCCTATACATACTCTATTATTATATACGTGAGTTTGAAACAAAAATCGTCCAATCACTCCACAGAAAGCCTCCAAAATGATTGCGACAGTGACATAAGCATAGGAAAACGATTCTAATACTGATAAGTCCAAGGGTCAACATCTGTACTACGTTTTTTGGGACAACTCTCTGATTGAATGAAATTTTTCCTTCCATTAAAATCGACACGCTACTTAGTCCAGATTAGATGTTTGTAAAGTCATTTTTCTTTGGCTGTTTTCGTATGCCTACGTCGGGGTCATATTTGGAAGCTTACTGCGAACGACTGAGGAATCCTTTTGCAACATACGCACTTGTCCTATTAAGAGGACCCAAAGAAGCTACAAAATATGCGAACATAAAATAAACCAGAAGAAAAATACATATATACGTAAGCAATTTTAAAAGTCGAATTCCTGACCTTAAAGCTTTACCACTCTCAGCTTCATTAATTGACCAATCGAACGGAATTCCAGAGAGCTCAGAAAACGTATCATCTAAAATTTAAAGGAGACAGAAAGCACATGTAGCAGTGCGTGAAACATGAAAAAACAATGCTACCAACCACTACGAGCAGGCTTTTCCTTGTCTGTCAACTTCTTTGCAGCTGCATAGCAATAGTATATTCATTTTCTCTCATCATCAAACGCATTTTTTGGAAGCAACGGTCTTAGCTTTTTGCCAGATGCCTTAGTTTGATGTCAGAAAGCAGTAAAATCATCCAAGCCGAGTTGTGCAAGTGGACAGATTAAAGAAAGGTGTCAATCAAAAATCAAACCCTAAATCGAAGGCGTTCCATTTGCATACTTTGAGCTTTGGAATAGGTATTCACTCTGATAAGCGATTCTGAATGCGTACCTTGAGAATTTTTAGCTTGGATGATAAATTCCTCTGGAGCGTCTTCCAAGTAAAGCTCTCTGGTGGTAGTAATAATTTCGATGGATTTAATGCTGTCCAAAATTACATCACACTGTAAAGTGATCCCAGAAGCTATAAATAAATGTCAGTTAATGCAAATTTGGGCTTGCTCACACTAAGCTAGTATATACCGGGAAAACCTACTTAACACTGTATTTAAGTTTTGGTTAATTTTGAGCGCAGAGCACATGTTCGCAAAAAATGCAGTACAATACCAAACAATTATATATATATATATACGTATAAGTATGAATATACTTTTAAAAATGTTTAAATTTAGCATGAAATAAAATCCACTTTTCTTACAAAAGTCTGAATTTTATGAATCTCAGTCTTTCCTGAAGACCTTAACAAAACACCTTGGAGTATAGTCAACCGGGAAAAACGTAAAGCCACGTCAATATTTCGTCGAAAAAAGCCAGGACTGCTGTGACCAAACGGGTGAAGCTATTGCAGTAATGTCTGGCCAGTAGAATGACGACCTTTCTGGCAATGTTTAGCTTTCTGGCTCTTCTCTACAGTTAACAGCAAGGTCGACATTTTTTGGATAACTTTTTTCCTGCAGTAGCGGAAAACGGTAATGTTTTATATATTCATATATAACTTTAGTGCCAATAGCTCTATCGGAAATCACGTGTGATCTCTGCGGAGGTGTGGCTTTTTCCCGATGATCTGGACCCATCGGGAAAAAGCCAGTCGCGTTTTGAAAATAATCAGCAATTAAAGTTTTACAAAGCAGTAACGTTTGTAGGTGGACAGTCCCTGAAATTAGCAACGTTTTGTCTAATAATGCCACGCCAGCCGATTTAACCAATACACTCCATGATTCATCCTGAAACTGGCACACCAGGCCAAAAAGAGCATTACGAATTCATTTGTAAACACTATTTTTAGCTATATATAACATTAGTTTCAGCAAGATTTTAAAAATTTGTATGTTTACGTTGTATCTGATCCTGATGAAACCTACTCAGTTTCTGTTTCAAATTAAACAGCTGTCTCTAATGCTTTACCAATGCAATTGGCTTCGGTACACCATAAACCTGGGGCAAATAAGCGACGCCGAACGTGATGGAACACTCAGAATTGGTCTGTGCCTTCAGGATATGTTTCTACCAAAGCAGGGTTTTTTGGTTTAACGATTTGCGCCAGTGCTGCGTAAGGAAAAATCTAATTGCGTATTTTCTACATTATTTTAATGTTTAACCAATATTTAACTTATCAATACACAGCACTAAACACATTTTCCACCTGTTTTTAAATTTTGCATCATTAAAGCCTACTTTAATGTGGGAAGCATTAAGATCTAGAGAAAGAACCAACACGGGGGGTCTGGGGGGCGGAGCCCCCAGAAGTTGAATAATTTTTGCAATTAAGACTCTCCCAGGATTTAATTTAGAGTATTTTCGCGAGACAAGACCAGTTAATGTGGTATTAAGTATGGCCGGTTATTGCAATATCGAATGTATATATATGTATATAGACTTGCAAGCTGTTGCCGATGCTACATATGCCTTTATATTCAATGATGGAATAAAATATTAGTTTATCAGTCATCGTAGCAATCAGCAACAAGTAAGAAGGCAGACATGCGGGGGTCTGGGGGCTAGCCCCCAGTAGTAAATTTTTAGAAATATCACGTTTGAAACACAATTTTTCCAGCAAGTTTGCACAATTTTGCCTCTAGTTGAAGTTTAAATCCAGCTGCGCCAGGCTTGCGTCAGGGCTAATTTCATTTGCCTCACACGAAAAAAATTTGCGCCATGACGCAGCCCCTGACGCAAAAAACCATGTACCAAAGTGGCTTTTACCCCAGGAAATTATTGCTAAATTACTCTCCACTGCTACAGTCCAGGGAAGTCATTGACACATGTATAAAAATAAAACGAACAAGGCCAGTCTTCAATCCACAAGAATTGTCCCATATCTAATTCCAAAAAATGATATCTACATGTCCAAATTCTGAAAAAATGGCGTTTTTCTCGATTGACTATACTGGGAGAACAACTTTTTCTGTTTTATAATGTAAAAGCTAACATGCCAACCATGGGCGCACCCAGGGTGGTTTGGGTTCTATCTCGATTTTTATAATTTTTCTCGCCTGCGGCGCTTTCTATCTCGATTTTTATTTTTCTCGCCTGCGGCGCTTTTCTAACTCGATTTTTAAAATTTTTCTCCCCTGCGGCTCTTTTCTAACTGAATTTTCAAAAATTTTCGGGCCTGCGGCGCCTTTCTAACTGAATTTACAAATTTTTCTCGTCTGCGTCGCTAATGTTTAATAACTGTTACAACGTTTTGGCGCGTCAGGCGGTTTTTTATCTCAATTTTTCGCGCCTGCTTCGCTTTTCTAT
The DNA here is from genome assembly GCA_030248195.1 of Trissonchulus latispiculum. Taxonomy (NCBI): domain Eukaryota; kingdom Metazoa; phylum Nematoda; class Enoplea; order Enoplida; family Ironidae; genus Trissonchulus; species Trissonchulus latispiculum. The sequence goes on along the minus strand of JASAND010003332.1, from coordinate 6,322 downwards.
TTTTCTGTTTCCATTTTACTGAATTTCCGCGACTGCGGGACTATTGTATCTCGATGTTAACAAATTAAAATTTTAACAATGCGCCTGGCAGAGCTTTTTATTCAAATCTTTTCAAGCTTTCCAATACAAGTTTTGCCATTATGTCAAAGAATTTCTCAACTTTTATTGAAATCTTTTTAAAGATTTCATTACGGCTTTTTTCAAAATTTCAACAATTTTCTCAACTTCTGGGGGCACCGTCCCCCAGACCCTCCGCCTGGCGACTAGTCTTAAATCTCGTCATTTTTACTGCACCCAAAATGAACTCTGTTGAAAATTTTGCCGCCGCCACCCCCCACCACGCGTAAACGTGTCAGGCGAAAGCAAAAAATTTTTTCGGCTCGACCCCCCCTTTTCAAAATCCTGGGTGCGCCCCTGATGCCAACATATCATCTCTTCATATCCCAGCTTAAACAGCGAAGAAAGGGCAAACCTTTATCCCGGGCAATCACAACGGCAGTTGCTCGATGACGCTGTTTGGCACTCGATTGACTATATATACTGGGAGAACAACTTTTTCTGTTTTATAATATATATAAAAGCTAACATGCCAACACATCACCTCTTCGTATCCCAGTTTAAACAGCGAAGAAAGGGCAAACCTTTATCCCGGGCAATCACAACGGCAGTTGCTCGATGACGCTGTTTGGCAACAGCAGAGACTATCGCGATGTCTGCACAGTCCTCACCATTGGTACTGGTCTCAGATTTTACTGGGTAAACAGCAATGACATCCGGTCGAGAGCTCTTCCTAAAAATGCAAACTTTAAGTCGGTATGGTTATATATATACACATGTATATACAAAAAATGCCGAAAGTAAGCAAGGAATAGGTACGTATTTTTTAGGTAAAAACACAAAAAATCGCCGTTTTTAAGCTTAAAATTAACTTATAAGTTAATTAGCTAAAGTTTAGATCAAGATTAGCTAATAATTCAGAAAATTTTTTAAAATTTGACCTCAAAGGCTTAATTTTTCGACACTATTGGGCGACCCCCAAAAAAGTGGGGGGGGGGCTTGCCGAAAATTGGGGGGCTGCCAAAAGTGGAGGGCCCACCAGTGTTTTTTGCTCTTCTGCGCACTGCCTCAAAATTTTTTGCGCATTTGCTAAAAAAGTGCGCATAGCAGGAAAAATGCTAAAACTTAGCATGAAATTTCTGTTTTGCATTTATTAGTAATTGGATGACCTTTCTACAATGTTCAGAGCTGTTGATTATAAGATACCAGAACTTAATTGAATAAATTTGCAAACTCACTTAACTTTGCAACGACGGTTCTGGGGTGCAGAAGCAAAATACTTTACAAATATATAGTAACCATTTAAGTACGTATGAATGATAATCTTCAAATTTTATTGATATAAAAGTAAATTTTTATTCAGGAAATTTAGCAAAATGGTGAAACCTTTTGGCAATTTTTAAGTTGTTTGCAAGCTAAGAATCCTCACTGCTTTTTATAAAAACAAAAATATATACGTATATACATGCTAGTTTGAAATTTCATCGAAAATTACGCAGTTTCCAGAAAATGATTCCGACATCTGACTCAGTAATTTTCAGGGCTCATCCCAGAGCATTTCTATTTTTAAATGCCTTTTGAACTGCCACTGGGTAGAGAAAACACGGATAATAAAGCTTGCTGTCGCGGAACCTCCTGTTAAAGTTTTGTAAACTTCTCCAAAAACTGCTAAACTAAAATTAAAACCCATTTGATTTGGTTTGATTTTGATTTGATTTGATTTGGTTTTAACCCATTTGATTCAGTATTCTAGAAATCTGATAATGATTGTTGCACTGATTACCTGATGGATTTATGCCGTTGGATGATTATCTACAGTCCCGGCTCAAATCTTCTTACTGATTGATTGATTGATTGATTGATTGATTGATTGACGGATTTTCTCAACCATGAGCTCTCGATCAGGTACCCCTGGTTCTACTAATGCGAAAAGCGATTCCCGAAACCGCCTTTCTTCGAAAGCAGTCAAATCCAAATCGTGCGGGAATAACTGTGGTAACCCGGTTGGCGAATTTGATCATTTGGTCACCTGCCACAAGTGCCGATCCGTTTTCCACATCCGATGTGTTGGCATCTTGCCTCAGCTGTTCACCAGTTTTGGAAAACTTTCAAAACTTAATGTTGTGTGGCTTTGTGATCGTTGTTTTCCGACTCCACTTCTTTCCCAGGTGCACTCTACCTGCCCTCCTGCCACTCAACAGTACGAACTCCTTACGTCGTCCACCCAGACGGAGTCCCTTCAAATTAATCCTCCCTCCGATCCTCAGCCGCCAAGTGTTACGGTATTCCATGGCGCTGAAGACCCATTGTCCTGCTTTTATAGTTTTGATTTGGAAATCGAGGACATGCACTTCCTCTCAGCCGAGCATGCTTTTCAGTATTTCCGGCTCATACATTACGGATTTGAAGAGGAAGCTGCTGCTGTTCTACGAGCTAAGTCCCCGATTGAGGCGAAACGCATCGGAAGTGGAATCATCAGGCGCTTAGAAGTGAGAGATATGGAATCGTTTGAACTTCCTCTGATGCAGAAGATCCAGGAGGCGAAAGTCTATCAGTGTTCGTCTTTCAGGGACAGTTTGCGGCTCTCCGGTACCTCTTTCCTAGCCCACTCTACCTATCCTAGCAAGACTGGTTTTTGGACTACTGGCCTTCACAAAAGCGATAATACGGTGAACCCGGCACGTCTTCCTGGGAAAAATGCTTTGGGAAGCATTTTGATGGACCTTAGAGCAACGCTGAAGGAGGAAACCGCTTACGATGTTCGTTACGATGTCGTGCACTTTGGGGATGTTGTTCAGGTTGTACGAGACGGCGAACTGCCAGTGCATGTATCTAAGCTGGTACCCCGTCATCGTCCACCTAGCCGTTCATATATGCGACCGTCGGCCTATGCTACGAATCCCTTGTGCTTCCATTGTGGAGTTGCTGGCCATAATATCAGATCTTGCCGCTTGCGACGGCGTGGGCCTATTCGATGTTTCGCTTGCAACCAGGAAGGGCACAAACGGAGCTATTGCCCATTTGCTGAGTCACTGTCAGAGGTAAATCTTCCAATCCCTCAGCCCCTCAGTCAAGCTGTTCCCTCATACGCTGACGTTGTCAGACTTGAAAGCACCAATCACCATCGCCGGTCCCTCGTCAACGTGCCATTTTGAAGGTGCGGCCAAGGTAGGATGGCCGATCGTGCTTCCGCCTGCAATGTGTGGGCTGCTGCTGTTGCTACAGCAGCCACCACCACTCCTACTGCTACTACTATTGATTCTACTGCTACTTCTTATGCTGCTGCTCCCGTTTCCGGTAACATTGTAGATGTTGCAGAGCCACAGGTTTGTGCTGGAACTTGCGTTACTACGTATGGTGTGAACTCTGTGCTGTGTAATATGCGTAGCCTGTGTAACAAGTTCCTAAATTTTCATTTTGAAATATGTCTACAAAACAATTTTCCTGATGTTATTTGCTTGACGGAAACGTGGCTGAACGATGGTTGCCCTGATAGTTTGTTTCTGTGCAAAAACATGTATTCTATCTATAGGAAAGATCGGCCCGACGGCAGAAGGGGAGGGGGAGTCGCTATCCTTGTCAAAAATACTATTACAAGCAAGGAGGTGAAACTACCAGATTTGGGGGGTATGGAGGGGGTTGCCGTAGAAATCGGGAGATTGGATTCAAAATCAAAGTGTATTTACTGTAATTTGTATCGTCCTTCAGTAACCGACATAAATTGTTTAGCTCCTCTTCAAAACTGCCTGAAATTTTTAATCGAAAAGAATAAACACGTGATAATTACCGGAGATCTAAACCTACCGGGAGTAGACTGGTCTATTCCGAGAGCGTGCGTTAACTTCATGCAGGAATTTTTCATGAACTCATTTTTTGAACTTGGATTTTCTCAGAAAGTGCTCTCTCCGACAAGGGGGGATTCTACTCTTGATTTAGTCTTCGAAAGCGTGCCGAATTTAGTGTCCGGTGTTAAAATTCAGCCTCCAGTAGCCAACAGTGACCATTGTACCGTAAGTTTTTCTTCGAATGTGAATATTGTGGAACCAGTTGATAGTACGAAAGAGTTTTTATGCTGGGATAGGGTTGATTTTGCAGGGGTATTGGTGAAATTGGAAATGGTGAATTGGCCCATTTTGTTCCAAAACTCTCCTACAGTAAATGAAAAGTGGAAGGTATTTAAAAAGCTATGTTTAATGTTGATTGAGGAACACGTTCCGAGAAAGCGAATTAGAAGGGAGGAAAACATAGGTTTCCACGACATATCAGGAGGCTTTTGTATAAAAAGAGAGCTTTATTGAAAAAATTTAAGCGTAGTGGGAGGGAGTTGGACGGAAACAGTTACCGAAAGGCGGTGGCTGAGTCCGACGAGGCTATTGCAAAATATTACAGGTCGTATGAATCCAAATTTCTGACGGAACCTTCAAACAGCAAATTTTTCAACTACATTAAAGACAAGCTGTCTTCACCTGATTGCATTTCTGTTCTGACTAAAGGCGACTCGTCCGCAGTAGATGAGTATGACAAGGCAAATTTCTTAAATGACCAGTTTCAGTCGGTATTCGTTCGGGATAATGGTGTGTCTATCACTCCAATGGCTAAGGATTTTGATTTTGAATTCGAAAACATTAGATTCACACGTAAAGATATTGTTGACGCAATTGGCTCTATTAAATTCAAGTCAGCAGCTGGTCCCGACGAGCTGCCTTCTCAGTTTCTTAAACTTTTTAGAACACAGTTATGCATTCCCTTGCAAATAATATTTCAACAGTCTTTTGACGAAGGGATCTTGCCAGACGACTGGTCAGTTGCTCACGTCATACCGATATTTAAAGGCAAAGGATCGAGAACGGATCCTGTCAATTATCGCCCTGTATCTCTTACTAGTATTTGTTGCAAGGTAATGGAGAAGGTAATTAAGAAGTATTTACTTAATCACCTTCTCCAAAATGGTCTGATCTCAAAGCATCAACATGGATTCATGTCAAATCGGTCCACCCAAACCCAGCTTCTGGAGTGTTTAAAATTATGGACAGACGCTAGGAATCTTAAAAATGGAGTTAAAGCTCTTTACCTAGATATAAGCAAAGCTTTTGACTCAGTTTCGCATGCAAAACTTCTTAGTAAAATAGATTCTTTTGGGGTCAAGGGACGCGCATTTAATTGGATTCGGGCCTTTTTGAGTGAAAGATACCAGTACGTAAGAGTTAATGGTACTTTGTCGGACAGGGGGAGGTCTTGAGTGGAGTCCCGCAGGGAAGCGTGCTTGGGCCTATTTTATTTGTTATGTATATAAATGATCTACCTGACTCTTTATCCTTTTGTGACTCCAAAATTTTTGCCGATGACACAAAACTGTCACTGTCAGGGTCTACATTGGATGATTTTGAGCATTTTAAACTGGATTGTGCTAATGTTTTCAATTGGGCCACTGAAAATCAGCTCTCGATTGCTTTCAGCAAGTGCATGCTTTTTGAAATGGGAGGGCCTTTATTGCAAGACGATCTGTCCGTAAATGGCACAATAATTCCGAAAGTTAGTGTGGTAAAAGATCTCGGTGTATTTATCTCCGAAGACCTAAAATTCTCAATTCATTGTGATAAAATTTGTGCTAAAGCGTACCAAAAAGTTGCACTTATTTTCAGAAGTTTTTGCTGTAGAGACGCTAAATTTTTAGTTGCTATGTTTAAGACATATGTTAGGCCCATTTTGGAGTTCAATTCCTTGTGTTTGGTCGCCATCTTTGGTGGGTGATATAAGGAAAATAGAAACGGTACAAAGGCGATTTACTAAACGAATTCCCGCATTAAAAGATTTAAATTACGCTACCAGGATAAAAGAAACTGGACTAGAAACGTTAGAACTTAGGAGACTCAGAGCAGATCTGGTCCAAGCGTATAAAATTCTTTTTGAGGTTGATAGGGTAGATTCTGCAAATTTCTTCTCTTATGGTTTTGATACTGGTACCAGAGGAAACTGTCTAAAATTAAGATCTCAGCGTGCCAGGCTAGAGTGTAGCAAACATTTTTTCAGTAACCGCGTGATCCCTGTATGGAATAGCCTTCCGAGCAGTGTTGTACTATCCGCCAACACTTTCATTTTTAAAAATCAAATTAATAAGATTAATTTTTCAGAGTACCTTAACTACGACGTAAATTTGTAATGCACATGTTATAAATGTATACGTATGGGTTTTTAGGAGTGCATTAGAAGTGTTTTAGCCGACAAGTTGTATATAAAAGTTCTTTTATATTCATGCACGTGTGTG
>JASAND010003331.1:0-44079 GCA_030248195.1 Trissonchulus latispiculum | reverse complement strand
TGAAAAGGGCAAAAACTGAGACAAAATGTCCGGCTAAGCCGGAAAATTTTTTTGAAAATTTGGCTTTCTGAGCGATTTTTCAGGGCAAAATTTGGTACCAAAAGGGGCACCCACTTTTTTTGGGGGGGGGGGAGATTTTTGTGGGGGGAAGGGTGTTTATGGGGGCCCCCCCCCACTAGAATAAGCCCAGGCAGGTTGTACAAACACGGAAACTAGCCTGTAAAATGCATATGAGTGGCGTTGAGGTTGTAAGTTAAGGAAAACAAGTTGCAACGGCTTAACATATGAGCCTGTCCTACAACGAGGCTCATATTGGCGTCACAGTGCAGCCTCGTTAAAGATCATCAGATCATCATATTAAATAAAAAAACGAATGAATAGAAATAATATGTTCACATTGTGGCCTGAAAGAAATTGACTGAACGAAGTGAACTGCGACACCTCAAGTTGAACTGTACATGCAAGCTGATGTTTCCCGAAACGGCATGGCACCTACTATTTCCGGAAGCACTATAGTACACCTACTGTATTCTCGGAACACTATGACACACTACTCTCACATACGTATATAATGCTTTCCCCACTTGGCTCTGAGTCAGAGCGCAGAGTGGCATGCCGTATAATGCGTATGCACAGTATAATGTCTTAGCGACAAGATATTGTGTAAAGGACAATTTTGTAATGAAAAGCTTTACGTGCTATTTATATGAAGGTCAAATATCGACAAATTATATATATGATGAGCTATGACATACGCCAATATGAGCCTCGTTGTAGGACAGGCTCATATGTTAAGCCGTTGCAACTTGTTTTCCTTAACTTACAACCTCAACGCCACTCATATGCATTTTACAGGCTAGTTTCCGTGTTTGTACAACCTGCCTGAGAGTACTCATATGTATTTTACATGCGACGAAGGAGCATTTTTGGTTCTTGTATATATATCCTTAGTTTGTCAACAGCTCTGATAGTCAATTTGTTCTAATCCCTGTATATAATTATATACAGTTGTTCCCAGTTAGTCAACTCTTTCTCAGTTCATCTCCACTTAGTAATCGCTTTAACAAGGCAACTCTACGTGGTCAACTCTTTTTCATATCATTGTCACTCCCGGGTCAGTGTCAGTTTTGCTGAATGGGACTTGCTCTATGCTGACCAATATAAAAGTTTAAATTTCAAGCCAAAACTAATTAATATTTGTTATTTAAGTTATACAAAACTGGCATTTTTTAGTGGGGGGGCCATTTTTCGGTTCCCCCTCTACTTTTCGGAGCCCCCCCCCACTTTCAACCCCCCCCCACTTTTCGGCAAGCCCCCCCCCACTTTTCGGCAAGCCCCCCCCCACTTTTTTGGGGGCTCGCCCAAAAGTGTCGAAAATTTAAGTTTTTGAGGTCAAATTTTCAAAAAGTTTCTGAATTTGTAGCTAATTTTAAGCTTAAAAACAGCGATTTTTGGTGTTTTTACCTAAAAAATGCTAATTTTTCGCTAAAAATTTTGGTATTTTGTACCTTGGACTCGCCCCCCCCCCCCCACCTTTCGGCAAGCCCCCCCCCACTTCCCCCTCCCTAGAGGGGAAGGCGAACCCACTTTCAAAACCCTAAAAAATGCCAGCAAAAATATTCAAATTTTATCCATGATTTGGCAAGGAAAGTACCAATTGGTGAGGGTATGGTATCTTTTAGAGATTATTTCAGCGGGGGGAAGATTTTTCCAAAAATGAGCCAACAATTAGCATGTTTGGCATATTTTGCAAGCACAAACGATAAAACCTACCCAAAATACCTGGATTTATATATGCTAAAAATTTACATTTCTAAGCGAGAATTTTTGAAAATCTGCCTAGCTTTCACAAGATTTTGGGCATCCGAAAAATCTCAGGGGAAGCAAAAATCCCGGAGAGCAATTTCGAGAGAGGGCAATTTCAGGTAAGGTCAGTTTTGAGGGGTCCCCGTAAAAATACCCTGATTGAAAGTACTTTATATTGGCAGTTTGATCAAATTTTATTTTAACTTTAAATTCCGGCTACTTTGCCATTATATCTTTACAAGTTTTAATTTTTTGACTCCTATGCTTTTGCTTTTTTTAGGCGAAAAAAGTGAGGGGTAACCCAAAATGTGAAGGCCCCCCAATAAAAAAGCCCAGATGCCGGCTAATGTTTTATGTAGGACTTTTGCTCACTAAGAAGAATTGTCTACATCAAAAACTAGTTTATTAAGTGGGGATGATATGAAATAGAGTTGACCAACTGGGCATTTTTGTAAAAGGGAGTTGACTATGTTGGGTTTATTCTACAGGGGGAGGGCACGATCTTCAGTGATCTTCGACCCCTGAATTCGTGCCCGCCGAATCGCCCTGCCTCAAACTAGAGGGTGCCACTATGGCACCAAATTTTGTCGCAAGATTTTTGCTGAATTTGCTGAAGATTTTTACTCAATTTTTGCTCTTTTGATCGTTAAGTTGCCTATTTTTGCGATAAAGATCAACTCTTACAGTGTATACTAGAAAAATAGCGCTATTTGAGCATATTCTAGAAACATATTCGAATTCCTTGCCGCTCGGAGTTTGGAGGGTTCCAACAAGCCCCCACCCCTTCCCCCAAGAAAAAATATCTTGAGTAAAAGCCCAGCTATGTGGGGAAGAACTGAAACTCAGTTGACTAACTGGCGACATCTCTAATTTTAGGGATTACAGCTGACATGACTAGGAGTTGACTAACTGGGCACAATCCATTCTGTCGACTTATTCGTATACGTAATCATTTTGTTTGTCTACTGTGTTGTTTGGCTATTTTTGAAGGGGTTATTTTAAGCTGTCGTCCTATTTCTAGTGTTATCGTACTATACTTACGTGTATAATTGTTTGTGTTGTCAAGCTGTAATGCTGCAACGTGCATAATTGCTAAATTTCAGGTATATATATACAGACTAATTTTGGCTTTTTTATAGATCTTGACTCATTACCGTTGCTTGATATTAGGGATGCACCGGGGCCTGCCCGGTGATCAGGCCCCGGCACCGACCGGGGCCAAAAATTAGCAAAATTTTGTAAAATGTTGATATTTTTTACCAAACTTTTGAATTTTCGAAAGTCAAAAAGTGTTACAAATCGTTTGTTTTCCCGCTGATATGAATCAAAACAACGATAGTAACGTTTGTATGTCAAAAATTGTTGCAAAATTAAATTTTCAAGAAAGTTTTTGAAAATTTTCGATTTGGACCTCCAATTTCCGGGCCCCGGCCACGGCCGGGGCCAAGATGAGGTCCCGGCCCCGGTGGTGGCGGCCCCGGTGCATCTCTACTTGATATATTATGCTTGATTTGTATACCTGAAAATTGAGATTGATATCGAAGTGATTGTTGGCTTTATAGCTTTTGTGTTTTTATCCGTTTTCTGTTGATGTTTTCTTATGTTTTGTTTTATCAGAATTGCTCCAGAATTCGGGCATACTTTTTACTGTAGTTATGCTCCCTATTTGTGTGTATAATTGTTAGTTGCGGCAGAACCAGATGGAACTCTGTCATAATCCAGGTGATGAAAGAAGAAGAAGATACGAAACAGAAAACCTACGTTTCCTGTTCGATCGTGTAGCTAGTTTATTTTTACTTTACTTTTTAACTTTTATATATTTCGAATGTGAAAATTCTTTATTATTTGGTTTAAACTTACCCAGGGTTATATTCAGGCTTACATTTTTAGTGGGGGCCCCCACTTTCGGTTCCCCCTCCACTTTTTGGAGGCCCCCCAACCTTCCCCCCACCCACTTTTCGGCAAGCCCACTTTTTGGGGGTCGCTGAAAAGTGTCGAAAATTTTTAGTTTTTGCGTTTGAAAAAAGTTGTTGAGGTAAAATTTTCAAAAATTTCTCAGTTTTTAGATAATTACTTATTAGTTAATTTTAAGCTTAAAAACTGCGATTTTTTTTGCAGTTTTACCTTAAAAATGTGAATTTTTCGCTAAAAATTTAGGTAGTTTTTACTTTGGGCTCGCCCCTCCCCATTTTTCTAAAGCCCCCAACAACTTCCCCCTCCCTTGGGAAGCCCCTTCTTGGGGGGGGGGAGGGGAGTCGAAGCCACCCCTACTTTCAAACCCCTAAAAAATGCCAGTTCAGGGAATGGAGAAGGGTTTCCTTCGGAAATCGGCCCCCCTAGACGTAGGCGCTTGTACCCCTCGTTTGATGCTGAAAAATAGCGTTTAAACAGTAAATCCTTCAAATATTTTCCGGGGGCGCAAATGGATATGGAGGAACATTACATTCTTTTAGCTAATTTTTAGCAATTTTACAGTAAGCTAAATTTTAAAATAGATCCATTTTTGCTCATTTTTAAGCATTTTTAGATTTTTATTTTGTCGAACTTTCGGGTGATCTTCAGGTGACTGCTGTGATAGATTTCGAGTGAAGATTTGCCAAATTTTTATATTCGCTTATGCTATAATGAGGAAGGATCTGTCATGGTTTCAACTATTTAGTATAGTGTTCTTGTTTGTGTATGCTTTCCAGTGTGGATTTGGAGTCAACTTTAGTCAGGTTTAGTTTAAACTGTAGTCGAACATGCTGTTGTTATTTGGTGTTTCATTTTATTGCAAAGTTTACTTATAGGTTTTTGTTGTGTTTATGGTAGGACGGGGATGTTGGTCACTTACGGATTACCTGTGTCAGTCACCATGTTTTTCACTTAAATATGCGAATGCATAAAAATACAAATTTTTGAAAAAACCATTCAGATTTAAAAAGAGATTCATGTGTATAGTTTGAAACTTCTTGGCTATGTTATTGTAAAATCTATTGCACATGAATATTTGCTTCTAGCTTTCCCTAAGTTAAAAGCTTTAAAATCATGTAGTCAGTTGAAATATACAGTGGATTTCACCAAATGTGAATAAAATCGGAATAAGCTATTCAGAAGTTATTTATGAATAAAATCTGAATAACTGCCAAGTCCGTTGCACCAAGTTAAATCTGAATAAAATCTGAATAGGTAGTGCAAGTTATTCAGATTTTATTCTTACCTCGGAGTAAGAATAAAATCTGAATAACGCTTTATCTCCAAAGAATTTATAATGATAAGTAATTTTGTATTCTCTCTGACGTTTCTACATTTCAAAAAAATGTGTGTTGGTGTCGTGTTCTGAAAATTTTCGTGTTTTGTTTAAAGAAGCGAATTTCTGCTCAAAACTGTTTCTTCGAAAAACAATGTTCCACAGAAGCTTTTGAAAGTTATAATACATACATGCATACATACATGATTTAAACTTTTACTATAGGTTTGTTTTAACCTGTGTTTACGTTTACGTTTTTCTGTCTGTAGACATATCTGCCGAGTCCGAATATTTTAAAGGACGAGTTCACGGTGGTGAACTTGTGGGCAAACTTTTAACTTGATTCGATTTTGTGCCCGTGGCTCAATGGATAGAGCGTTGGTCTAGTTAACCAAAAGTTGTGGGTTCGATCCCGCTGAATCTGCACCGAAGTTTTCGGGTCACAGCCGCTGCAGTGACACATCTTTGCTTCGTTCTGTCTGTAATTGAGTTTGGGCGCAAGTCTAAACTCATCCATCTTGCCGGACTGGTTCCACTTTGCCGTCTGGAGGGTCATGTCAGCAACCGTTTCCTGGAGGTCCATACTAGGCTCTACTTGGCCTATCAAAACTTTCTCTATAGGGGTTTTCTAGTGCGCCCAGCTCATTACCGGTGTCCGTTTTGCTGTACAACGCACCCATTTTGCTGGGCTGGCTCCGCTTGACCGTCTGAGGAGTCAGGTCGGTAAGGGTCAGATGGTCCAAAATAAAATTTTTCAAATGTGGTCAAATTTGGTACCAAATGAAAGCCCTAAGTGAGCTGGACAACTTTTGTCATAGAATTGCATGCTCAAAGTAGCTGTTGAGGGGTGCGGTGCTGAGCTTTTTGTAGGCGAAAAAAGTGGGGGTGGGGAGAGGGCGGGGACCCAAAAGTGGGAGGGGGGCATACATTAACACGGGGTCCGAATCTGGGGGGGTCTACCCTGACCTCGGCGAGGGGTCTACCCCTGAAAAAATACAAAATTTTAAGGGGGTCTGCTCCGAAATTAGCAAAAATTCCGACTTTTTAAGGTTTTTGACCAAAAATTAGCAAAAAATGGCAATTTTTAGCGATTTTTCAGAAATTTTTTGAAAAAATCGCTAAAATTTGCTAAAAAATTACAAATTTTCAGTGAAAGTCGCTGAGGGGTCTACCCTTTTTGCCTTTCTGGACCTGAGGGTCTGCCCTTTTTCCCTTTTCGCTGAGGGGGTCTACCCGTTTTTTGTCGGTCTTGGGGGGGGTCTGCACCCCCCCCCCATCTGGCTTTTTCCTAGGCAAACATTTCTGGGGGGGGGGAAGTCAGTGGGGGGGCTCGGATTTCTTGGGGGGAAGAAAATAAATAAGAAAAATGTCTAAAAATAGCTATTTTTTGCTGCTGAGCTAAAAAACTTGACTATTTTCATCTTAAATTTAAGCTTAAAATAGCTAAAAAATGCTTAAAAATGGGTAAAAATGCGGCGAAGCCGGAAAAATTTTTCAAAATTTACCCTCAAAACCCTATTTTTCCGGGCACTTCAGGGTGGGCGGGGTTCTGGGGGGGGGAAGGCCCGAATCCTGGGGGGGGCGACCCAAGTCTGGGGGGGGGACGGATTTCTGGGGGGGCCCACCCCCCCCCCTGTAGTAAATAGCCAGCCAATTTCCCCCCCCCCCACGTTATCCTATGGAGGGGGAATCCAAAGTGGTCTAAAATCGCTAAAAATGCAGTAAAAATAGACTGTTTTCTACATACACTGCTATAACTATGCCAAAAAGTGCTCAAAAATCGAGTTTGAGTACCAAAATAGACGATTTGTGACAAAAAATTCCGGCGAGGCCGGAAAATTTTTGAAAATTTTGACCAAAAATCCTTAAAATTTGGCATTTTCTGGGCACCTTATGGTGAGTAGGGGGGGAGCCCAAAAAGTGGGGGTGGGGCCGAGTGGGGGGAAGGGGTCGAGTGGGGGGCAACCCCCTCCCAGTAAAAAAGCCCAGGGGTGGGGACTTGCGATTTTCGGTCAAAAATGAAATTTTTCAAAAGTGGTCAAATTTGGTACCAAATGGAAGCTCTAAGTGAGCTGAGCAACTTTTGTCATAGAATTGCATGCTCAAAGTGGTTGTAGAGTGCTGTGGTGGGGTGGGGTGGGGACTTAGCGATTTTCGGTTAAAAATGAAATTTTTCAAAAGTGGTCAAATTTGGTACCAAATGAAAGCCCTAAGTGAGCTGAGCAACTTTTGTCATAGAATTGCCTGCTCAAAGTGGCTGCAGAGTGCTGTGGTTGGGTGGGGACTTGACGATTTTCGCTCAAAAATGAAATTTTTCAAAAGTGATCACATATACATATATATATGGTATCAAATGAAAGCCCTAAGTGAGCTGAGCAACTTTTGTCATAGAATTGCATGCTCAAAGTGGTTGTAGAGTGCTGTGGTGGGGTGGGGTGGGGCTTAGGCGATTTTCGGTCAAAAATGAAATTTTTCAAAAGTGGTCAAATTTGGTACCAAATGGAAGCTCTAAGTGAGCTTAGCAACTTTTGTCATAGAATTGCATGCTCAAAGTGGTTGTAGAGTGCTGTGGTGGGGTGGGGTGGGGACTTAGGCGATTTTCGGTCAAAAATGAAATTTTTCAAAAGTGGTCAAATTTGGTACCAAATGAAAGCCCTAAGTGAGCTGAGCAACTTTTGTCATAGAATTGCATGCTCAAAGTGGCTGCAGAGTGCTGTGGTGGGGTGGGGTGGGGACGTAAGCGATTTTGGGTCAAATAGGAGATTTTCCAAAACTGGTCAAAATAGTATCTGCTTGCGTATGCCGCATGGTGTTCGGAAATAAATTATGTTGGTTCTTTTTTGCGCATACATATGTAAAAGAATGGAAAACAAGAACCAAAAATGCACCTTCGTCGCATGTAAAATACATATGAGTACTCTCAGGCAGGTTGTACAAACCAGAAATGAAACCGGGTCACCGGGTCAGTTCGGGTAACTGTATGGATCGGGTAACCGGGTCACCGGGTCAGGAGCTCTGACCCGGTCTTGACCCGGTGTTTTTGATTGGAGGAATTTTTTTGCTGTTATAGTATATTTTTCAAAGTTTTTCCAATTTTTGTCAACTGAAAACTTCAACAATTACTCAAAAACTAGCAATAGACATATTCTTAACTTAATCGTATAGTTGTTTAAATGCTTGTCATGCTTAAATAGTAAAAAACACTCACCGCACCCCAATAAAGTATTTTTAATTTTTTGCAAGCTTAAACCTGAATTTTCAAAAATACCGGGTCACCGGGTCAGTAAATAGTGATCCGGTTTCATCTCTGGTACAAACACGGAAACTAGCCTGTAAAGTGCATATGAGTGGCGTTGAGGTTGTAAATTAAGGAAAACAAGTTAAGTTGCATCGGCTTAACATATGAGCCTGTCCTAAAACGAGGCTCATATTGGCGTCACAGTGCATCCTTCTTAAAGATCATCAGGTTGAAGGTCTAGATATTAAAGAAAAAACGAATGAATAGACATAACATGTTAACATTGTGGCTTGAATGAAATGGACAGAACGAAGTGAACTGCGACACCTCAAGTTTAACTGTACATGCAAGCTGATGTTTCCTGAAACACCATGGCACCTACTATTTCCGGAAGCTACTGTATTCTCGGAACACTATGACACACTACTCTCACATTACGTAATGCTGTCCCCACATGGCTCTGAGTCAGAGAGCAGAGTGGCATGCCGTATAATGCGTATGCACAGTATAATGTCTTAGCGACAAGATGTGTGAAGGACAATTTTGTAGTGAAAAGCTTTACGTGCTATTTATATGAAGGTCAAATATCGACAAGTTATATATATTATGACATACGCCAATATGAGCGTCGTTGTAGGACAGGCTCATATGTTAAGCCGTTGCAACTTGTTTTCCTTAATTTACAACCTCAACGCCACTGAAATGCATTTTACAGGCTAGTTTCCGTGTTTGTACAACCTGCCAGAGAGTACTCATATGTATTTTACATGCGACGAAGGAGCATTTTTGGTTCTTGTAGCGTTGAGTAGAAGTAGTAGAGTAGAGTAGAGTTGAAGTTTCTGCTTTCTTCGATTTTGTTTTACTTTCGGTGGAGAACTAGCAATGAGAAATATATAGTTATTTAGCAGAAAGCATATAAGTCATCAAACATTTTGCCACACAACAAGCGGAATTGGTTATTCAAAAGAGGGTATCTTAAGTTGCAAAGCCTAAATTTAAAGTAAATTCTAAGTCCCTCCCCTAATTTGCATCAGCTTCTTGCTTTTAAATGTTTGCAGAGTTTAAAAACTTCAACTTTAGAATCCTTAGATTTTTAAACATTTTAATCTTTTCTAAAATAGACCTTTAGGGTAGGTAGTGATTTATGGTGGGCTTTGCATGGGGAAGGTGTCCTCAAGTGCGGGGAAGGTTTGTAGGTTATGACAGGAAAATTTTAATTTGAAGGGACGGAGCTTGGAACCCGTGTTATGAATACTGCTGAATGTTTTGAATTGACTGCATTCGACTTTACTCGATCACTGTAGCTAAGCTGATTTAATTCAGTGATTACTTCTGTTTTGCTACCAGTCGGAACTCGTATCCAGGATGCTCTTTTGTTGTATTGTTTTAATGGTTATTTGTATGACGCCTGGTTTAATGACGATTTCGCAGTGCCATTCCCAGTGTCGCAGGCCATTTCTCGTAATTGTGTTGTGATTCCGTCCATTTATTGCACTTAATATTGTTGCGTTTAGACGCAAAGTTTTTCCGTTTATGGGTGGAGTGGTAAACAGCCAGTCAGATTGCATCAACTCTTTTCGTTTAGTTTTAAAGGAGTGTAACTGAGAATACGGCAGTTTTGGCTTATTTTTGGACAGAAATCGCCTTTTGGGTTAGCTTTGATACATATATTTAAAATGGTTAAACTGCGCACTGGCATTCATGTTTGGGTGCCAGACACGCATAGTGCTGCGGTATGCAAATTGCGTTTGTACACCTTTTGTCGTCCACCTTCTGTACTACGTGTATATAGCTATTTGCTGGCAGTGTGCTGTTTTTCGCTCAGTTCAGGTTTAAATCGAAAGATGTTTTCAGATTTTGTTCTGTTTGTTCCAGGCTTGTGCTAATCGCTAGTATTTTCTTAGCAGTTAGCATTTAGTTGTATAGGATCTACCGAAATCTCTGGTATAGTGAATCGTAATTTGAATAAATTTAACTGCTGTGTTGCTGCTTTTGTAACACTGTTCATAATAGTATCTGTCATGCACATACGTTGCTGGTGCAATTTTCTGAATAAACATCTCCGTTTGGTGCGTTACTTTTGTTTAGTAAAGGACCCTTATTTGCTGAGGTATATCATGTTGGTCGGTATGCCTAAGGATCGTCGAACCTTGAGCTATAAGACAGGGTAGAGTACTCTGCAGGATACTTGTTATTCGGGGCGGGCCGAAATTTACTACCCGCAGCTGGCCGATGCGGGCCGATTTTTTGAGTGGCTGTAGAACTTTTAAGTTTAAATTTAGAAGCCTAAAACAATATTTTAAACTTTGAAATCAGAAAACTTAAACTGAATTAAAGGATCTTGTCTCGATTACCCCCACCAACACTCAAAATTCATAAAAGGCCGAGGCCTTCAATTCAGAAGGTTCCTCAATTTCCAAAATTCTTAGATTATTGTAAGAAATAAGTGCGAAATGCTCTATTATTGTAGCTTTCGTTCAAGCATGTGGACCTTATTTCTCCGACAGAGTTAGTTTCTCAGTCGGCGTTAAAGCTTCTAGCAGGTTGCAATAGAAGGCTAAATCTGACTAAATTAGACAAGGCAGTTTTGTTATCTTTTGATGTTAAAATATTCACAATTTTTCAATTCTGACAACTAACACTTTTAACTAAAAATCAACTTTTTATACACACCAAGTAGTTTTCATAGCATCAAACAATCTTAAATATTGTGCGGGCCTTTGTGGGCCGAAAGTTATATATGCGGGCCGGACCTGTGCGGGCTGCGGGGCAGGTGTGGGCCGCAAATTTTGGCCCGCGTCCAACTCTGCTTGGAGCAGGTAGGAATTGGTCCAATCAGTTGCCCTTTGATTGCACTCTATGCCATTTGCTTAGCCCACGGTTATGACTTGGTTTTTTTGTTGATCCATGTTGACTTGGATTGCAAGCCTATCTATAGTGGAATGTACATTGTTAATTTGTTAATACAAGTAACGTCATAGAAACAGTGGGGAAACTCAGCTCTTCCTAATAGACTAAGCTTGCGGGTTGCTCGACACATTAAGGTCGAAATCTCGGTGGTGATACCGCTTAACATTGTTAAGCTTGTGCTTATATGCGTTTGATCTAAAACGAATCTGATTGGCTAATAATCACTTACCTCGTGTCAACTACATATGTAAGCGTATCTTCCCCGAGATCTCGGAGGGGTTACCTTTTAGCGTTGCTAACCATGTGTTTATGGGAATGAACTAAAATGAATCTGATTGGTTGCTACAGCTACCTTACCAGCTACGTCCAAATTATATAATTTTTAGTTCATCTGCATATAAACACACGGTTAACAATGCTAAACTGGAACGGGACGTAAAGCCTCAAACCAGCGGCATCACAGTGGGTGTGGGATGACCCTATCCTGCTGGAGTTGAACCAGCAAATGGATGGACTGTGCCGCACCTAAGTAAACCTAACTAACGCTAAACGGTACACTCTCGGATAGTGTTGTGCGCCGGCCCTGTCTAGACCGGCTGGCCGACCGTCGGCCCAGGTCCTGAATGGGCCGGCCGGCCACTGACAGCTTCTGCGGCTTATTGCCTTAAACCTGCTAATCTAAAATCTGCCTTGAAAACTATCAAAAATCTTATATTTTTACTTCTATTTTGGATAGCCGGCGAAAACTGGCACCGGCCGGTCGGCCGTTCCTGGGCCGGCGGCCCACAAAAAATTGGGCCGGTGAACAACACTACCTCTCGGAGAATGATTTTCCACTGTCTTCGTCAGTTAGTGTTTTTCTCGATAAGTAGATTTGAAAATAATTAGAGCATAGAAAAGAAAACTTTCAAAATTTACTCCGAATTTCAGAAACCTGTGTATAATAGATTTGATTGTATCCACAGGACTTTACTGCGCATGGGCTCCCAGGGGCGGGGGTATTTCCGTTCGAGTTTGGTTTTGGAACTTCTAGCTTTTTACAGGTTCAACTAAAATTTTAAAACAAATTAAAATTTTTGTTGGAATTCTGAAGGCAAATTGATTTCCAAGACCCCTTGAACCTGAAAAATATATATAGTTACCTTTTGCCTATTCAGCTTGACTTGTTAGCCAACTTTGGCAAAAAACAGTCTCTTAAGGGGGGGGGCTACGAACGGGTTGGCACAACATCGTCGGAGAGAGCTACTTTCCCGCCCAACGTTAGCCAACATATCAAAGTAAAAAAGTTTAGGGTGGGCAACAATATGTCTCATATACACCGTTTTTGGCAGGACGCCAAAGTCGAAATTTTGGTGCGAAAAATGGGATTTTTCAAAAAGGGTTTTCAGCTCTGGTGAATTAAGGGTTCGACCGATTCTGTAACTTTCAGCCATAAATGTTAACTGTTACTAGTGCTAAATATTAAAAGTATTCCGGCTTTCGAGCGTTGCTTCCTTCTTTAGTTATAACAGCTCAAAGTTTGAAATTTTGCAAAAAGTTGCGAGGTGACCGTGCGCCGTTTTCGATCTAATAAAATTTGCAGCCCCTAGCCTACCCCAGCTTTTTACCAGTTATTGGGCTCTAATAGGGGCATACTGTCTGTGAGTTTCAAGGGCTTTGGTTTTCTTGTTAGTGTGCTAGCCAACTTTTCGTTAAGAAATAACCCTTATTTTTAGGCCTGAAAAGCTAGCTAAGCGCAGGAAAAATGGGGTCAAAAAATTTTTTGTCTCCGATTTTGCCGAAAAGGTGGTTGTAGGGGTTATTTGACCTGCTGAATCCGAATATGAAATCCGTTTTTCGATATGACGCTTCCTTCGTTCAGTATGTGCTTACAACTGTCTTAGAGCTTTTTGGAGCGATCGCCATCCATACTTCGAGAAATCAATCTAGCATTTATAAACATTGGAGCGAGGTTTAGTGACATAGCTTTCGGCACATTTTGGTGCACTCACTGGCCTGTAATGTGCAAAGTTTCAGCCGATTCTGCCACAGTACTTTGGAGTACTGTGGCAGACTGACTGACTCACATCTTCGAAATGGCGCCAAATAACAGCGACAATATCGATAATATAATCCAGCACTGCGAACACAGGGGATTAACGAAATCACGTCATTTATACCAAAGTTAAGACAGATACTTGGAGTATCAATTGCCGCAAAGTTTGGTTCATTTGGTAAACCACAGCTCATTAGAAGTTAGTTAACCTCCACCCGTATAGACCTACAACATCAATTGCCGCAAAGTTTGGTTCATTTGGTAAACCACAGCTCATTAGAAGTTAGTTAACCTCCACCCGTATAGACCTACAACACCCAATTTTTCGCATTTTGATCGTATCGCACAGAAAAGTAGGCAATGGTCTAGAGATTATTTTACGCGATATCAAAGCACTATATGTCAGTACTATTTCTGGAAAATTTGGGTACCGTACCTTGCGCATAGCGATCAGGGCGAGGCGAAGTTTGTGTACGTGTCATGTCGAGCTTTGGACCGATAACACCAACTTCTGATGGCTCCACAGGACGCTACGCTGTATGGAATTCTTTCAAACTTTAAACTATTTTACACTTAACCTAATACTATTATGTGGCAAAAGACTAGCTAGCTTTTCCAACATCGAACTTTTAGTGAAATTCGTAGCCCCCCCCCTTAAGTTTAGTGACAACCTTGTCCTCCCCCTTAATGTTTCTAATGAATCAGAAGTGGCCTCCATTCAAAATGAGCACAAACTTAAAAGCTCAGTTTGGCGCGTTAGTGAAGGGGGAGAACTGCACTGATTTCACGGTAAAGCCAACAACCTACTTAGGCGTCGATGTGATTTATTAAAATTTCAAGTTAATCTTGATTTAATTCGTTAATTCGATTCAAATTGATTTATTAATATGTTATTTGGTCTAAGTCTGACAACCTCAACCTATCTGCTTTAATTTGCGAGTGATAGCATTCTAAAAATGGGCTAGTTATGCTTGTTTCTCTGACTATAATACCGGGCATGAGATTTGATCCTATACGCTCATCTCTGTCGATTACTTATTGTTGATCCATTCACGAATTACAACAGATACGAGGTAAATTTAGGTTGAGGCTTGTTAGGCATGGACCAAATAACATTTTAATGAGTTAAAATTTGACTTCCGGGCTGACCGGATACTGAGATAATCACCCATGTAATCTCAAAATTAAAAGCTCAGAACTGGAAGTGAACGGGATATTCAATTGCTTTGACACCGGCAAATAGCCTGCCAAACATTCATTGTACCAAAAACGAACATTCTTTTAGCTGGGATTGACTACACTATACCGAAAAAACCATTTTTCCGTTTTTTTGGAACCGGATACGACCATAGAACACGCAATTTTGTGCACAAGCTAAATTCGGCCAGAGGAATCCAAAAATCTAATAGAGAACACTGTACGACTGACCTTCCTTGCAGGGGCGTACCGAGGATTTTGAAATGGGGGGTCGAGCCGGAAAATGTTTTGCTTTCGCCAGACTAGCTTACGCTTGGGGGAGGCTGGCGGCAACAATTTTTAACAGTTCTGACTTGCTATAGCACAGTTGACAAAATTAGGGAAGAATGAGCAGCCCACGCGGGAGGTCTGGGAGGGCGGACCCCCAAAAGTTGAGAAAGTTTTGAAATAATGAAAAATTGTTTGATGGAAGGAAGCCTAAAAAAGATTCGAATCTCCGCAGGAGCAAAGAATAAAAATTCTTGAGCTAGAAGAGCGCCGCCGGCGCGAGTATTTTAAAAAGATAGAGATACAATGGTGCCGCTGGCGCGAAACTCTAAAACTCTGAGCTACAAAAGCAACGCAGGCGACGAGAATTTTAAAAATCGAGATTTTAGTGTTTTTAGTTTTGTGCACTGAAAATAGCTCAATTTGCCTTCTCCTCAAACATTCCCTGTGGTGTCGTGACAAAAAGAGGTGGTCGGAATCCCCAACTCCCCCCTTGGGTGCGCCCATGCCTCCTTACTGTAAGATGTTGGTAACCAGGACATCCGGTTACCTGACATAGACCGGATGCAGCCCGATATTTGGGAATGTTTTGGGTTAAGGACCAACATACTAGCGAATAAGTTATTTAGCATGTTCCTTCCGAATCTAAAACGTTTTATTGGTTTTAGTTTCCGGTAACCGGATATAAATAGACCGGATGTGATGGTTTTAGCTGATTCCCCCCCCTCCTGAGGGTTCTAATACAGTTTAAAAAGGGCTAACTTCAAATGTGCACTCAGGACAGGCGTTCACAGTTCGGTTCCAAGATTTTATGGTCACACTTGTAACAGTGTAACCGTTTATGCATGCTAGGGTAGGGTTGGTTTTTTCCGGAAAAAAGATTGCCGGAAAACCTTTTTTTCGGTTTTTTTCCATTTTTTCCTTTTTTCCCGATCACTCCAAAATTACACAATGTGCTAAAAGTTGCGTTATTTCATGTTTTTGCATGCACAGAAGCAGTTTTCACGATATTTAGTAGTGCCACAGGGTAATGCAATTACACAAGCGCTTAGAAAGGTACCAGTATTGATTATAGGAACCAAATATTTTCAGCGGTTTACGCTGTAAAGCAAAGGACAGGTGACTTCTGTATACCTTGGCGGCTCTCTACTAGACCTAGTTTGTGGTTTTCGCAGGTAACGCGCTTCGTAAAGTAAAGAATTCCAGATATTTTAACAGTTTTAGTTGAACACTCTACTGGGAATTATTAACTCGACCTGAGTTACGCAATCATTTTCACATTCCAAGGGATAAAATGTTAAATCCCAAAATTAGCTCCAATTCCTGAATATCGTATTCTTACCTCATTAAACACTGTTTTTGATAGTTTATTAATGCTCTGAGGTCATAAATTAACTTTCAGAATATGTCCCGAATATTTTTCCATTTTTTCCGATGGGTCGAAAAACCCAAATACAATTTCGTCAGATTTAACCTACCCCCAGCTACTGTGATCCACGGAAAAGTTTGTAAATAGTGTGAAATTGTTGGAAAAACTAATAAAGCATCTTATTGCATTGTAAAAATCGTCAAAATAACGTTAGGAATATTTTTCCATTTTTTCCACCCCATCGGAAAAAATGGAAAAAAACGGAAAAAACCTTTTTTCCAGTCCTTTTTTCCGCGCCCATCCCTAATGCATGCATTTAAAATCTTTGTTAAAAATTTGGACTCTCCTGTATGAGTGAAATAATTCGGGTTTATTAGTTAATTTGTTTTAGGCAGCCAACTTATTCAAGCGATTTTCCATATTCTGAGTGGCACAAGTATGTCTGAATTTCGTTCTTTTCGTGAGAAGTCGCCCAGTGATGATGTAATTATTGAAGTTGATAACGTGGATCTGCACTTCAATGCTACCATTTTGGCCGGATACAGTCCCGTATTTCATAACATGCTGTTTGGCGATTTTGATTGTGTTGAGAAGAAAACTCGTCGAATTAAGATTATCGATTTCTCGCTTGCAGAAATGGAGTCTATCTTGGCTATCTTTACTTTGACTCCGGTAACGGAAATTAGTGGTAAGCATTTGAGAAATAGTGTTGTTCACCGGCCCAACTCGCGACGCCGGCCGGCCGGCCGGTGCACCGGCCCTCACCGGCCGGCCAGCCGGTCGGTGCCACTTTTCGCAGGCTATCCAAAATACCAATAAAAATTAAGATTTTTGATAGTTTTGAAGGCAGATTTTAACAAGTTTAAGGCGATAAGCTGCAGAAATTGTCACTGACCGGTCGACCGCCTCACATTTGACCGGCCGGCTTGTCACCGGTCACCTATCACCGGTCACTTGTCACCTAAGCCAGCCGGTCTAGACAGGGCCGGTGCACAACACTATTGAGAAATGTGAAAAGGATTGAAGAAACAGGCAATGGCAGCTGCCACAGATGCGACAACAGATGGTATGACCGGTAGGGTTGGGAGTTTCAGCCTTGCTCTCGCCCATCAAAAAGTATCGGTTTTGGACCGAGACCAGAATTTCCTTGAAAATATCAAATTTCATCAAAAATTTCAAATCAGTGTTAGGTATGAAAACTTATGAACGAGGTGTGGAAACCGTATTTAAATGTTGAAGTCTAATACTAAAGCCAAAGCCTCAAAAACTGTATGAACCTAAGTTTAAGCTTAAAGTTGCTAGTCTGCTTGATTTCGGTATCGCCCAATTCAGTTCAGTGCATATGCTTTCATCTACATAGTTAAACATTAGCTTTGCCAATTGATTGCGAACTTCTTTTTATTAGGTTTCTGTCTTTAGGAGCACCGTGAGACTCCACTAAATATCCACCAAACACTCACACCCAGGGGCGGATCCAGGGGAAGCGGGGGCGCGGCCGCCCCCCCCCCCCCCCGTCGCGATTCATAGGTAGGAAAAATTAAGGAGAGAAAGACCAAAAGATTTCCCGCCTGCGGCGCGACTTTTCTACTTTTTAACGGCATATTTATTGCATTTATGAAGAAAAAGCTCTAAATGCATCCGATGTTTTTGAGAAAATTACAATTTTTGCCTAAAAAATGTCAAGAATTTAAACAATTTTCTCGGTTCTTCGGTATGAAAAGAATTAAAGGTCCGAAGTTCAATTTTGTTGCAAAAACAAAAAATTTCTTCAACTTCTGGGGGGCGCCGCCCCCCCAAACCCCCACCCCCGACGAAATTATTTTACCGCCCCCCGTAACCAAATCCTGGATCCGCCAGTGCTCACACCATGACGGTTTGACAGGAGACGGTAGCAAATTCAAATAAAAAGCTTAAAGGAATTTGATAGCTAACCCTCCTCTCAGAGTTAGATTAAATATTTACTTCTTTTTCGTGACCACTTGATTAGCTTCTGCTTAGCAGTTGGTTAACTAGAGGCTTACAAACAAACGGGCTACAAACGGGTTGGCACGGCATAATGGGAGAGAGCTACGTTCTTGTCCAAATGGGCAACAATATGTCGTATACACTGTTTTTGGCAGGACGCCAAAGTACAAATTTTGGTGCAAATAATGGGTTTTTCAGAAAGCTTTTCAGTACTGGTTGATTAACGGTTCGATCAATTCTTAAAGCTTTTGCCACGAATGTTAACAGTTACTAGTATATATGTCGCAAGCTACAAGCATTCTCAGTCGGCACGCGTGAAATTGAACTTAGTCTAATAGCATTCCCATGTTCTGGCCAAGCGCTTTCATTTGATGAAGATACATACGCTTTCATACAAATTTGTTTTTATCGTGAAATATTTTTTAAGTTAATATTTTGGATATACATTTTGTATCAGTAGCAATGATGTTCTAAAATTCTAAAATGTTCAGCATTCTAAAATGTGCTAAGTTCAAAGAAGCGCTATATACTTGCTTCTATTTTGTTTAGGTTTCTACCAAAAGCTGGGGATTGCACTTTTTTGAGGGGCAACTGAGCAGCTATTCCTTACTTTCATGTATATATATATATATATATATATATATATATATATATATATATATATATATATATATTTATACGCACGTACCTACGTATATTAATAAGATATGAATGCTTAAATTTATAAGAATTACTGAAGTCGTCTGTTATATAGTCTCGCTTTTGTGAGTAGTAGGGACCACCTGGTACTGGTATCGGTCTCGGTCTCGTTGGAATTTTGTTCATAAATTTCATAAATTTTAGTTCATAAATTAACCTGTTTTGTTGTATTTCAGAGGATTCTATTTGGACGGCTGTTCGATTTGCCGATAAATACGATGTGGCGATGTTGGTGAATCGAATCAAGTGTTTTGTGGGAATTTCTTGGATGAAGTGTCCAGATCGATTTTGGGAGTGCATACTTCTGGGTGTGAAATATGATTGGCCTCAGGTTATCACGACTGTGATTAGTGAAATGGGTAAGCACTTTCCGCAGACGTATAACAGTCTGACGGAAGAAGTGTTTGCCAACCCCGTCATTATGTCTGCGGTAAACCTTCCAACTGCAAAGTTTGGAAATCTGCTGGTGATGATGGCTACGGTATGTCGACTTGGCGTATGCGAACATGAAAATTCCAAGTGCAATTGTTTTCAATGCTGGCGTGGATGGGGGATGTCCTGTTCTGCCTGTTTAAATAGATTTAATTTCTTCTCATATGAACAGATTGCTTCATTTGCCTGTCACCGATGTTCGGATGCGAAAACGGCAAACAAGAAGTAGAAGAAATGGACACTGAACAGCTAATTCAATCGTTAATGCAAACTGACTACTGTAACTTGTATTATACTGTTTTATTAGTGTACACTTTTCAACTGACACTTACTTTAGTTTTGATCATATTTGACATTTTTTGTTCAGTTTTGGTGGCCAATGCGTTTGGTAAATAAGCGTCAAATGTGAAATCTGGATGTAAGCGCGGATCTTGTGTAAAAATTACGCAAAGTATTATAAATATTTTTAATTGCAACCGTTCAGTATATATAACTAGCAATCCTTACTTTAGTGGACAGAACAAACAGCTGTTAAGTTTTTGGGTGAATTTTCCCTTTAAGTTGAGTTGCAATTGAGCAAGGGCTAACACGTGATGATTTTAGGACCTTTTTTGGTAACTTTGAACATTCGAATGGTTCAGAAAGATCAGCAACTTTGCACTATCGCCAAGTGATACTCTTCTGCTCTGCTGCAGTATAGTCTGTGTGTCTTTGATAATTCATAATACTTATGTTCTACTTTATTTTGTTTCGCAAGACTTGTTCATTCTTTTGTGCTTGGTTTAAAATGTGTTAGTTTATCAGTAAGTTTCAGTAAATCCCCCTGCTTTGCAGTTGGTCAGGTGTATCACTCAAGTTGACAACCTGATATTCACTCACACACCTTGAGGAATTGGTATCAGCCGATCTGCAGTATTCATTATTACAGTACTGGTGAATACTAACCATGAACGATATCTTGGGGCCTTTTCAGGAAAGGGTAGAGTAGAGTTAAAATTAACTCGATCCTTTTCATGAAAGAGTTAAACGAGGGAAACGCAAGCTTGAGTGGAGTTAAAAAGAGTTAAAACAGCTGATTTTAACTCAACTCTACTCTACCCTTTCTTGAAAAGGCCCCTGGAATATTAAGATGAGCACGTTGGGTGTTAAGGAAATTTGCAAATACACGATTTGGTTATTTGATTGGTGTGCTGAAGAAGACCAGTTTAGTAATTTAGAGGGAAGTTGGCATGCATAGCAATTTTGACTGAAGAATTATCAATAGTCGGACGCTCGGACGTCGCGGTTGAGTTGAACCAGTCAGCCCACACAACAAATTAACAATTCACATTGAATCATTTATTCATAGTAATTGAGCTACAGCGACGTATTGTAGGTTACTGTACACATGTGAAATCTTGGAAACTCTCCATTCCACGTGTGCATCGACAAACAACGCACTGCTGTGTACATAATGAATCATTCATGATGAAGCCAAGGGCGAACCTTGGCGAGTTCATGCTCGAGCTTTTAAATACACCTACGCTTAGCCCCGGAACGAATCGATATTACTAGTCGATTTCTAGTTTCAGGAAAGGTTAGAATAGAAGCGGTGGATTCTGAGTTTAGTTAGGTTCAGATCATCCCATAAAGCCAACTCCAATAAGAAAGTGGAAAACGAGGAAGCGATAAGTAATATATAATTTATCTAATTTTGTCCATTGTTCGTTAACGTTTTTCAATTACACATGAGCCAGAGGCATAATAAAGTCAGGATCTACCCCTAAGTAGGGCTGTGCCGTTAAGGATTTCGCCGGGCCGGGGCCGGACCTTGCCTGGCCCGGGCCCGTCCCCAAGCCCCGGGCCCGAATCAAGGCCCCGGCCCGGGCCCGCGGCCCGCTTCACGGCCCGGCCCGGGCCCGGAGTCCGCTTCACGGCCCCGCCCCTTTCCGGAGCTCTTTTCACGGCCCGGCCCGGCCCCGGAGTCCGTTTTACGGTTCCACGACCCGGTCCGGGTTCGGGGCCAGCTACACGACCTGAACCCGCCGACCCGGGCCTGTTAGCGGCCTGAGCTGTGATGTGCGCTAACCAGGTATTGTATGTATTGAAATTCCTCGACTTTGAGCGGTTTTTCTAAAACCACAGTAATAGTCATGCATAGAGACTAATCTACACACTGTCACAGTCCTAATTTTACCTCTGGATTTCGCAGCATTACCAAAAATTAAGAAACCCAAACAGGTTATGTAAAAACAAACAAGAAGACCCCTAAAAGGGGTAGGGTTCTGCATCTGAGCTGTGGGGAAGAATGTATTAGGTATATATAATGTGACCTTATGACTGACTAAGCGACTTGGAAACAGTGTCTTCGCTTACACTCCCTCAAGCTCCTGGTTGTTTAAGTGCTACTTAGTATGAGTTTGATCAAAAATTATTTTGGATTTTCGCGATCAGTTCGTTACCGATTTTCAAGTTAAATGATCAAATAGGCTTCAATTGGCCATTTCAAAATTTTGCGCTGCTTGGAGTTTATTTTATTGCGTATTCTTGTTTTCGTAATCCTTTAGCTGACTTGAATCATTTATCAAAAGCAGCCAGTCGGCTAGACAGCTGCTTGAGAACTGCTCTCAAAATTAGCTGATCTCATTTGCATAAATACTGGCATCCTTTAAAACAGTGTTCATCTGTGAAATTTGCGGGGGGGGCAATGCAAGCATCAATTTTCTAGAAAATTTGATTTAAGGGGGGAAGATTGAAAAAACAAAGAAACTTGAAACAGTCAGACGACGCACATATGTAACCTACCACAAGTACTCACTCAGTACTCAATTACTGGTGCAAAAATTAATATTTTCAAATTAAAAAGTATAAATTAGCTATTACCATCGGGCCCCCTCCGGTTAAAAATGAGTTGAACGCCATACGAGACCAGTGTTGAAGATAGGCAACTTTTGGATTGAGCAGCCATTCATTAGTACAATTCCTATCTATTCTCCGTGTAAATAGTTCTGCCTCCAGGCAGAACAATAAACAACCGGGAAGGAATGAAACTTCGCAAATTATCTTGGAACGAACTTTCAAAATTATCCCAAGTCTCACAACAACGGGTCGCTGAAATCCTGGAAGCTTTGTAATTGCTTGACAAGATAACTGTAGTAAGCATTGAGGCCATCTTACAAGTTTTGCTTCTGTTGTATACATGGCTGACTGCTGATTTCTCAACAGGGTGAGAAATGTCTAAGGAAGTAAACACGAACATTGTATTGAAACGTATGTGCTCACATGTTGATTGTGTATTAATATGCATATATAACATACCTACGTGTATGTATATGTACATGTATGTGCATACATTACTCGCACAAATGAATCGCAGCTAAAGAAACCGACGGCCCCGAAGGCCCCGGCGGCCCCGCAAACCCCGCTGGCCAGGCAGGACAGGTTGGCCCCGTCGGCCCGGCAGGCCCCACGGGCCTTGAAGCGGGCCGGGCTTTGCAGGGTAGACGGGCCGGACCCGGGCTTTTCACTCTATAAAATCGGGGCCGGCCCCGGCCCATGCCCCAGGCCCACTTCACGGCCCGGTCACAGCCCTACCCCTAAGGCCGATCCTGAAATTGATGTAGTTTCTACACACGATCGTAACGTTGATCCCGATGCAGGTTTTAGTCACCTCCTTGCTTCAAGCACTTTGCATGAAAACTGAAAACGAAAAACTGGAAACTATCCCAAAGATGCAGCACATGCATTTTTGCACGCGTTCAGAAACCAAATTTTAAATTTATTGTGACATTGTTCCTCTACTTGCTTATATATGTAACAAATTTATGTGTAGAGTCTATCGATTTTTGAGCTCGCTGTTATAAGAACAGTTTGGATTTTATATCTTCAGCGGTACAGTGTAGTGTAAGATTTTTTATGGTGGCTTAATTTCGGAGTGGCCGGCTGCTTTTTGTATGTTCTCGAATCAATGGACTTCAGTCCAAAAAAGATCTGAAAAGTCTGTCGGGACTCATTCTTTCAGATTCTGATCTTTAAACGTGAAACTTTAAACTTTAAACTTTAACGATCTATACAAAAGAATAATAAATTTACACTAACTTTATAAAATATTGATTTGTATAAATTCGGAAATTGTTATGTTTTCAGATTATCTATCGCTGATCACTTTAAGTTGATAGCTTCTTTTATACCGTCATCAAAGAAATTCTCCACCCGAAAATGTCCGAATGTCGTTCTTTCCGCGAAAAAATGTCCAGCGACGATATGATTGTCGAAGTTGATGGGGTGGAATTGCATTTCAATGCCACCATTTTGGCCGCCTATAGTCCGGTGTCTCAAAATATGTTTTTTGGTGATTTGGATACCGTTGAGAAGAGAACTCGTCGAGTTAAAATCTCCGACTATTCGACACAAGAAATGGAAACCATCTTGGCTATTCTGACTCCCACACCTGTTACTGAAGTCACTGGTGGGTATTTGGAAAATTAGTTCATATTTTCGAAATTAAGTAGATTTTCATTTTAAGTGAAATAAGTAAACTTTTCAAATTAAGTTCATCATTTTGTTAAGGCTTGTCAAGCGGGTTTATGCTCCGTTTACTTCATTCTGGAATAGACTGTTGATTTTCATTCTATTTGTAATACATTTAATTTACTTGCTCTTCTATGGAGATATGAATATTTATATCTTTAATTTAATTTTTTTCCGCAAAGATGAGGAATTGCAGAAACTAATAAGGAGAGGGTCTTAGAAAGACAGAAATTCGTTAGCTGATGATTTTTTATGAATCTCAGGCTGGTCAAGTTGTTTTTCGGTTTTAGCAGATTCCATTTGGACGGCTGTTCGATTCGCTGACAAATACGACGTGGCTATGTTGGTGAATCGAATCAAGTGTTTTGTGGAGTCATCGTGGATGAGATGTCCGGATCGATTTTGGGAGTGCGTGCTTCTGAGTCTGAAATATGAATGGCCGCAGGTTATCACTGAAATGTTCCTCGAAACGAAGAAGCGGTTTCCCGAGAATTATATGAGGTTAACGGCGAAAGTGTTTGCCGATCCTGCCATTATGTCTGCTGTAAACCTTCCAGCCTCAAAGTTAGGAAATATAGTGTCGATTTTGCCCTTAGTGTGGAAGTTCAGTCAGGATGGACATAAACAGTTCGATTGTCATTGTTTTAAGTGTTCGTGTGAATGGGCTCCTGCCCTTCTATCCTGTTCCGTTTGCTCGGAACGGTTTTCCGTATTCTCCGTTGAGAAGGCTGCTTTGTTTGCCACTCACCGATGTTCGCCTGCAAAACCAAAAGCCACGGATTTGAACAAGAAAAATGGATTGTCAAAATTCAAAGAATATGTAAAAATGTTTTCTTCCGGGACTCTATTTGTCGCGATCATAGTTGTCCTTTGCTTGGTCTGCGGGCTTTTGTCAGTTTTGCTCGCCTAGCGTACCGCTGTTGCTATAGACACTTGCTGGAAGGAAATAAAATTTTGTGTTACCTGTTTGTTAAGATTCATGAAATCATGTGAACCTGTACGGTTTAGAACCATAAAATGCAGTTGAAATCGCTTATTTATTTTTCCACTTCTGGATGAGTAGTAGCCACATTCACGTCCATTCATCTACTAATATTCAGTTCTGTTACTACCTTAATAGAAGTCATGTTTTCTCCGTCAAAAACAAAACCACATTGCAAGTGAATCGAAAGCTGTTTTCCAAATCTAAAACGATGCCGCGATGGATGATTATTTGTGCAGAAGTCGCAGACTAAACATAGTCACTCAGACTGAGTACTAGTATTTAATACTATATTAAATAGTAGGAACCGGACCGAGTTGGATCATCACCTTAAACCTTTTACAAGACGGCAGCACACCACACCAATCTTCGGGTAATCTCTATTGATTTATCTATTCTCTTTCTCTTGTTTACATGCAAAACATTGCAATTTTATTTTTGATTGGCTAAGCACAAAAGCAGCTCTCAAAATGTTGAACTGGACTCAACCTTCAGTCAAAAGCCCATCCGAAAGCACAAAATAAAAGCACAATGCACAAAGTACATTTTGACTTATAAGTCCTAAGTACTAAACTAAGGCAAACACTGTCAAACATTGCTTGAAATGGGATTAGAATTGAGGGAAACTAACATTTTCTGCGTACATGTGCCTTTCCTTGTGTCCTGCGGACTAAGGGTAGCAGTGGGGAGCGAAATCGGTGCTTGCTTACAACTCCGGACGCATACGTCCACGTTTCTTGTCAGAGTGTGCCCTCAAATATTTGGAAAGAAATGCTTTTATTTATCCCTAATAATTGCGCTAGGTAGTTACGGGACAGATGTGCAAACTTGGAAACCCCGGTACACGTTTGCATCGACGTACAACGCACATAGGGTTGCTTCAAATAGTTTAAAGTTTGAAAGAATTCCATGCAGATTAGCGTCCTGTAGAGCCATCAGAAGTTGGTGTTGTCGGTCCAAAGCTCGATATGACACGTACGCTAACTTCGCCCCCCCCCCCTGATCGCTATGCGCAAGGCACGATCCAAATTTTCCAGGAATAGTTCTGACACATAGTGCTTTGATATCGTGTAAAATAATCCTTAGATCAGTGTATGCTTTTCTGTGAGATACAATCAAAGTGCGAAAAATTGGGTGTTGTAGGTCTATACGGTCTAAACTAACGTCTAATGAGCTGTAGTTCACCAAATGAACCCAACCTTGCTCCAATTAATACTCCAAGTATCTGTCTTAATTTATGTAAAAAGCACGTGATTTCGTTAATCCCTGCGTTCGCAGTGCTAGATTACATTAACGATATTGTCGCTGTTATTTGGTGACATTTCGAAGATGTGAGCCAATTACTCCAAATTACTGTGGCAGAATCGGCTGAAACTTTGCGCATTACAGGCCAGTGAGTGTACCAAGATGTGCAGAAAGCTAAGTAACTAAACCCCGCTCGTTTAGAAATGCTAGATATTAGAGCCAAGAGTCTATAATACCATGGTATTATAAACTCTTGCTAGTGCCAATTAGAGCCTCATATTTGGTAAAAAGCTGGGGTAGGCTAGGGGCTGTCAATTGTATTAGATCGAAAACGAAGCACGGTCACATTGCAACTTTTTGCCAAATTTCAATTTCAAGGCGCATTTCATGCCACCAAACCGCAAAAGTATTCCCTGACAGCAGCACAAGCAGTTTCATTCAAAAACAATTTTACAAAAAATTTTATATTTATCTTGACATTGTTCCACTTCTTGCTTATATGTAACGAAATTAAATGTATAGTATATCGATTTTTGAGCTTGCTGTCATAAGAATCGTTTTGATTTTATAAGTTCAGCGATACAATGTAGTGTAAGACTTTTTCATTGTAGTGGCCGGTCGATCACTCTCTTGAATCGATGGACATCAGTCCACCAAAGATTGTATTCAATCATGGACTGAAAATTCCTCAGGGACCAATTTTTTCAGATTCTGATCTTTAAACTTGTAGTATACAAAAGAATAATAAATTTACACTAACTTTATAAAATATTGATTTGTATAAATTCGGAAATTGTTATGTTTTCAGATTATATATCTGTCGCTGATCACTTTAAGTTAATAGCTTCTTTTATACCGTCACGAAAGAAATTTTTCACCCGAAAATGTCCGAATGTCGTTCTTTCCGTGAAAAAATGTCCAGCGATGATATGATTGTCGAAGTTGATAATGTGGATTTGCATTTCAATGCCACAATTCTGGCCGCCTACAGTCCGGTGTTTCAAACTATGTTTTTTGGTGATTTGGATTCCGTTGAGAAGAGAACACGTCGAGTTAAAATCTCCGACTATTCGCCACAAGAAATAGAAACTGTCTTGGCTATTCTGACTCCGACACCTGTTACTGAAGTTACTGGTGGGTTTTTAGACCTGTAGTACATAGTTTCGAAATAAAGTATATAAATTTTAAGTTAAATAAGTAAAACTTTCAAATTAAATTCATCGTTTTGTTAAGATTCGTCAAGCGAGTTTATGTTCCGTTTACTTCATTCTGGAATATACTGTTGATTTTCATTCTATTTGTAATACATTTAATTTACTTGCTCTTCTATAGAGATATGAATATTTATATCTTTAATTTAGTTGTTTTTTCCGCAAAGATGAGAAATTGCAGAAACTAATAAGGAGAGGGTCTTAGAAAGACAGAAATTCGTTAGCTGATGATTTTTTATGAATCTCAGGCTGGTCAAGTTGTTTTTCGGTTTTAGCAGATTCCATTTGGACGGCTGTTCGATTCGCTGACAAATACGACGTGGCTATGTTGGTGAATCGAATCAAGTGTTTTGTGGAATCGTCTTGGATGAGATGCCCTGATCGGTTTTGGGAGTGCGTGCTTCTGAGTCTGAAATATGGATGGTCGCAGGTTATCACTGAAACGCTCAGCGAAACGAAGAAGCGGTTTCCCGAGAATTATATGAGGTTAACAGCGAAAGTGTTTGCCAATCCTGCCATTATGTCTGCTGTAAACCTTCCAGCCTCAAAGTTAGGAAATCTGCTGTCGATTTTGCCCTCAGTGTGTCAGTTCAGTCAGGATGGACATAAACAGTTCGATTGTCATTGTTTTAAGTGTTCGTGTGAATGGGCTCCTGCCATTCTATCCTGTTCCGTTTGCTCGGAACGGTTTTCCGTATTCTCCGTTGAGAGGGCTGCTTTGTTTGCCACTCACCGATGTATACCTGCAAAACCAAAAGCCACGGATTTGAACAGGAAAAATGGATTGTCAAAATTCAAAGAATATGCAAAAATGTTTTCTTCCGGGACTCTATTTGTCGCGATCATAGTTGTCCTTTGCTTGGTCTGCGCGTTTTTGTCAGTTTTGCTCGCCTAGCGTACGCTATTGCTATAGACACTTGCTGGAAGGAAATAAAATTTTGTGTTACCTGTTTGTTAAGATTCTTGAAATGTGTGAACCTTTACGGTTTAGAACCAGAGTCATAATACAGTCGAACGAAATAGCTTATTTATTTCTCCTCTTTTGGGTAAGCAAGTCGGGCGGATTCGGACTCTCAGCCAGATGCACGTCCATTCATACACTATTATTCAGTTCTGTTACTACCTTAATAGAATTCATATTTTCTCCGTCAAAACAAAACTAAGTGAATCGAAAGCTATTTTCCAAATGCAAAACTATGCTGCGATGGATGATACTTGTGCAGAAATCGCAGATTAGACATAGTCATTGAGACTGAGTACTATTACTTAAATTCTATTAAATATATTAAATTATATTAAAGTATGTTAAATGGTAGGAACCAGAACGAGTTGGAGTATCACCCTTAAACCTTTTACAGGACGCTAGCATATCACATACAATAATTGTCAATTAACAATAATAATCTTCGGACAATCTGCTTGTTCGTTTCCATTGATTTATAGGAGCACAGGAGCACAGGACAAAATAGCAATAAAGCACTATAGAACCGGCTCAACAAGATCTTGCATGCACTTGCTGACACAGTACTAAGTGGTGGGTTATGGCAAAGGATTTTTTGCAGGAATAGGTTTTGTACCATCGCAGGTAGTTGTCAGACTTCACAGCACTCATTCAGACAGAGCTCACCGTGGGTTGCAAGATAATTGATATTTCGTGAACAGGTTATTCTATCATTGATCTGTCTATTACCTAAGCCAATAGCTTCAAATAGATTAACTTTTCTTAACTTTTTAAAAAAATATATTTCATAATGTTTCGCTTCGCAATAATACATTTCCAATAAATAGTAATTGCAAAGTTGGGCATGCCCAATGTGAGCTTACGTCTGCACAAATGTGAAAGATAACAATGTTTTAATTTGAATTTAATTAAATGTTTTTCTGGGAAGATAGGAACTTGGGGGGGAACATTAGGATAGAGCAAGGAATATCCGATATTATTTATCCCTACTAATTGCGCTAGGTAGGTTCGGGACACATGTGCAAACTTGGAAACTCCGGTGCATCGACATACAAAGCACATAGTGTTTTTCAGTAGGCGATTTTAGTTTGTTTCAGTCCGTGACAGCGGGCCGGGCTGGACCGGGCCGAGAATTTTTTTACTGCGGGCCGGCGCGGGCCGAAACGGGCCGGATCAACTCTAGAAAATGTTGTAAACTCACTAAAATTAGCTACACATTTACTCATTCTGTTTATTTTATGACAAAATTTAGCATTGCGTAGCATAATTTTGCCTCTCCATGTTGCATTGAGGCCTTTGAAATTATATTGTTAGTAAAATTCTGGAATTTTTCTTTTGGCGGGTCGGGCCAGGCCGAATTTTGGAACGGGCCGGGCCGGGCCGAAAAATTTTGCCAGCTGGCCGGGCCGAGCAAAATGTTGGAGCGGGCCGGGCCGGCCCGATAAAATCCGGCCCGTGCTCCGGTTTCAGCAGATCGGGAACACAGCATATACTGTGGTTTCAGCTTCTGTTCAATTCATTCCAAATCTACAGTTTCCAGCCTTCAGAAATAATATAAAGCTGTGAATAGATGGATTGAAAGATGTGAACAAAAGTGTGCAGGGCGGGGATGGAACCACCGAGCTCAGGATTATGAGTAGAATACTATTCCACTAAGCCACTAGATTGCGAGACTAGATTGCTACACTCTTTCTGGGTTGCTGATATTTAACAAAGCTTATATAAATTCATGATTACTTATGCTACCACTGTAGAATATTAACGAAATAGCGGTGTGAAGTTTGGTCCTATGCGTTGTACAGGGGCCGATGTTATAAAGCGATTTAACCCGGTTAAATCGCTAACCCGGGTTAGAAACCGGGTTATCAACCCTAACCCAATGTTATAAAAATAGGGTTAGCAAAACCCGGGTTTCGCTTGTGGGGTTAGGGTTAGGTTTAGGGTTAACCCTTAACCCAATGTTATAACCAAACCTGGGTTTGAAACCCGGGTTAAAATTGGGGTTAATTCCAGCAAATCTCAACCCTCCTCAGTGAGGAGGGTTAGCAGTTAACCCGGATGAGATTGGATGAAAAAACTAATTTAGAAATTTTTGAAAATTAAGAGGAATACATTTTTCATATTGCTTTTCTTCGTGGTTACATTTTCTGAACTTTATTTTTACTTCAAAATTATCATTTCCAGCTTTCATGAAAAGGGTTCAAAAATGAAGATTGGGGTTAAAAATAGGGTTAACCCCAAAAATAACCGGGTTAAATCCTTGCTAGCTGAGTAAGCTGCTTGCATGAGCTAGTTGGGGTTAAAATCGGGGTTAACTCATAGGATAACCGGGTTAACTTAACCTAACCCGAAAAATGCTTTATAATACAGGGTTAACCCCAAGGGTTAACCTAACCCAAAAATTTCGGGGTTAACCTAAAAATGGACTTAACCCGGGTTAGCCTTAACCCCATTTTTATAACATCGGCCCCTGTTCTCGAAATAAAGACCGGACTTCGTATTAAATTTAGGAAACTAGTGCAGGTTCAAGTCAAAGGTGTGCGATGTTATGCACTTCGAATCCAAAATTACTCTCCAGTTGAAAACGTCCCTATAGTAAACTATACAAAAACTCAATTTATTTGCAAAAGTACAAAACGTTACTGAATTCAAACACTCGGCAAAATTGTCAACCTCGACAATGCAAAACAACTACGGAACAGACTAAAATACTAAGACCAAATAAAAATCACTGTGAATAATGGCGGGCCTACACTCGACTACTGCCCCCAAGCCAACTAACTAAACTGGATTTTTCAAAGGCTTTAAATAGTGAAAAAAAATCAGGAAAGCCAACAACTAAAATGATTGATTGTTTGACATGTGTTCCGAACTTTGACCTATGACGTAAATTGTTTTCGT
Organism: Trissonchulus latispiculum; assembly: GCA_030248195.1. Classification (NCBI taxonomy): domain Eukaryota; kingdom Metazoa; phylum Nematoda; class Enoplea; order Enoplida; family Ironidae; genus Trissonchulus; species Trissonchulus latispiculum. The sequence continues at coordinate 13,123 of JASAND010003331.1, read as the reverse complement.
CATTACCTCATATTTCAAATATTCTCTACAAACTATTATAACCTGCTCCAACTACTGTAGTGCTAACTTCACAACAAAATATACGGTACAACTGGAATTACTGTAGGTCATTACTGTACATTATTACTGTAACCTATTACGGTAAAATCATACTGTAGACTTACTGTAGAATATTACTGAAGATTCTTACGGTTATACTTAGGCTTACGATGAGGTATCTGACCAATATTCCACAGCGGCTTCCTTCAAATATTCATGTATTGTAGAGAGACTGGTACCAGGGTAGTGTCGCAATTACCCGACGTAGGGCTTCGGGTAGTACCGGGTAAACGGGTCCAAATTTTTGGACCCGTGCCCATGCCTAGTTCTAACTGATGATCGGGTGAAGGGATGAATCCTGTGTCTAGAACCTGAACGAATCCATGTTGAGAGTCGAATTCAAGAGTCGAGCTTCAGAAAAGGTTAGAGGCTAGAGGTGGGTTCTGAGTTTAGAGTTCGAATCACTTCAGAGTATCCCAACATATGATATGGAAGGAAATATTCCTAGGAAACCTGTAATCATTATCAAATTTTGCCAATTGTTCGACAACCTTTGAACTACATATGACCAGGAAAAATAAAAAACTCAGGATCCATCCACCCAAAGGCCGATCCGGAAATTGATCTCGTTTTTGGACACACGATGCTGGTCTTGATTCCGATACAGGTTTTACTCACCTCTACGCGTGGAACACTTTACATTGAGACTGAGAATTATGTAGCATACATCCATAACACGTAAAACTAGAAGACTGAGAAGGAAGCAAACACAGGCGCATTTCATGCAATTAAACTGCGAAAGGTATTCCCTTACAGCAGCACAAGCAGTTTCATTCAAAAACAATTTTACAGAAAATTTTACATTTATCTTGACATTGTTCCACTTCTTGCTTATATGTAACGAAATTAAATGTATAGTATATCGATTTTTGAGCTTGCTTTATAAGTAAGAATCGTTTTGTTATTATAAGTTCAGCGGTACAGTGTAGTGTAAGACTTTTTATGGTGGCTTAATTTCGGAGTGGCCGGTCGATCACTCTCTTGAATCGATGGACATCAGTCCACCAAAGATTGTATTCAATCATGAACTGAAAATTCCTCAGGGACCAAGTTTTTCAGATTCTGATCTATAAAAGTGTAGTATACAAAAGAATTATAAGTTTAAACTAACTACATACCTTATTGATTTGTATGAATGCGGAAATTATTGTTTTCAGATTATTTATAACCGATCACTTTAAGCCGATATCTTCTTCTTTACCGTCACGAAAGAAATTTTCCACCCGAAAATGTCCGAATGTCGTTCTTTCCGTGAAAAAATGTCCAGCGATGATATGATTGTCGAAGTTGATGGGGTGGAATTGCATTTCAATGCCACAATTCTGGCCGCCTACAGTCCGGTGTTTCAAACTATGTTTTTTGGTGATTTGGATTCCGTTGAGAAGAGAAGTCGTCGGGTTAAAATCTCCGACTATTCGCCACAAGAAATAGAAACTGTCTTGGCTATTCTGACTCCGACACCTGTTACTGAAGTTACTGGTGGGTTTTTGAAAAAATAGTTAATATTTTCCAAATAAAGTAGATTTTCATTTTACACTCTTAAAAAGACTCCTGTAGAAATTACAGGAATTCCTGTAGTTCTCTACAAAAATGCTCCTGTGCGGTCAGTCACTAGCGGACATTCCTGTATTTTCCACAAAAGTAACTTTTGTATTTTTTACCGGTCTCTGGAATAGTAAAAATTACAGGAGTTTCCTGTAGAAAATACTAAGCAAGGCTCGGCTCGGCTCGCAAGCCGAGCCGAGCCGAGCCGACCTCAACCAAAAATCGGAATTCGACCAAATTTCCCTGTCATATTTCAGAACTTCTTTAAAAAATGACCATCAGTGAAGACTGTTCTTAGTTTTCAGTTTTGCATCCTAATTTTAAATTTTCTTAGCTTTCTTAATACCTTCCAAGCGAATTTCAAGCTTGGCGAGCCGAGCCGAGCCGAGCCGACCCACTTTCAAAATCTTTCCGAGCCGAGCCGAGCCGGGTATGACCGCGAGCCGAGCCGAGTCGAGCCAACCTCATTTTCTCGCGAGCCGAGCCGAGCCGAGCTGGAAAAGTCCGGCTCGTCCTCATCTCTAAAAGAAACCTGTAGTTCGGTTCGACTTTTTTTTACAATCCTATATCAGATACCAAACCTGTATTTTTTACAAGACAAAACCCGTAAATTTTGCTGGAGCGACCTGTTATTTCAAAGGGGGGGGGGGTAGGTGTGGGGGGCGGCCGCTCCCAAAATATTTTCGGCAGGGAGCGGTCGTTACAAAAAAATCACCCACTGGGTGTTGGAAGACTGAAAATTTGAAAAAATTCAAAAATTTCAGTCTTCGAAAATTATGACCACTGTCGCCCTTATATACAAAATTTGCGTTATCAGCGTATCGAGTACTCACCTGTGAGCAAACCTGTAAACCAGTGAAAACTACAGGTTTCATTTGTACTGAATACTGGTTTAACTTGTAATCAATTCTACTATAAAGTATGTCCGGTAAACACTACCAAGGATGACCTGTGGAGATTACAAGAGTTAACCTGTATTTTCTACAAAGGCTTTTGTATTTATCATCTACAAAAGTAATTCCTGTAGTTTCCACAGGAACATTTCTAAGAGTGTAAGTTAAGTTAGTAAAACTTTCAAATTAAATTCATAGTTTTGTTAAGATTCGTCAAGCGAGTTTATGCTCCGTTTATCTGGAATATACTGCTGATTTTCAGTCTATTTATAATGCTTTTAATTTAATTGCTTTTCTATGGAGATATGAATATTTATATCTTTAATGTATTTGTTTTTTCCGCGAAGATGGGAAATGGGAGAAACAAAAAGGGTAAGCCAAGAAATACTCGTTAACTGATGATTTTTATGAATCTCAGGCTGGTCAATCTGTTTTTCGGTTTTAGCAGATTCCATTTGGACGGTTGTTAGATTCGCTGAGAAATACGATGTGACGATGTTGGTGAATCGGATCAAGTGTTTTCTAGAATCGTCTTGGATGAGATGCCCGGATCGATTTTGGGAGTGCGTGCTTCTGAGTCTGAAATATGAATGGCCGCAGGTTATCACTGAAATGTTCATCGAAACGAAGAAGCGGTTTCCCGAGAATTATATGAGGTTAACAGCGACAGTGTTTGCCAATCCTGCCATTATGTCTGCTGTAAACCTTCCTGCATCAAAGCTAGGAAATATACTGTCGATTTTGCCCTCAGTGTGTCAGTTCAGTCAGGATGGACATAAACGGTTCGATTGTCAGTGTTTTAAGTGTTCGGGTGAACGAGCTCCTGCCTTTCTATCCTGTTCCGTTTGCTCGGAACGGTTTTCCGTATTCTCTTTTGAGAAGGCTGCTTTGTTTGCCACTCACCGATGTTCGCCTGCAAAACCAAAAGCCACGAATTTGAACAGGAAAAATAGATTGTCAAAATTCAAAGAATATGGAAAAATGTTTCTTCCGGGACTCTATTTGTCGCGATCATAGTTGTCCTTTGCTTGGTCTGCGCGTTATTTTCAGTTTTGCTCGCCTAACGTACCGCGATTACTAGACACTTGCTGGAAGGAAGTAAAACTTTGTGTGTTACCTGCTGGTTAAGATTCGTGAAATCATGAGGACCTGTACGGTTTAGAACTATAAAATATGGTCGAAATAGCTTTTATTTATTTTTCCACTTCTGGGTTAGTAGGGCGGACTCGCAGCCAGATTCACGTCCATTCATCTATTAATATTCAGTTCTGTTACTAGCTTAATAGAATTCATATTTTCTCCGTCAAAAACAAAAACCACATTTCAAGTGAATGGAAAGCTATTTTCCAAATCTAAAACGATGCCGCGATGGATGATTATTTGTGCAGAAGTCGCAGACTAGACATAGTCAATGAGACTGAGTACTAGTACTTAACGCTTTATTAAATGGTAGGAACCGGACCGAGTTGGATTATCAGCTTGAACCTTTTACAGGACGGCAGCGCATCACATACAATCTTCGGATAATCTGCTTGTTTCTTTCTATTGGTTTATCTAATCTCTTTCTCATGTTTCTATCAAAAACATTACAATATGGTTTTTGATTGGCTACGTAGGCACAAAGGCAACTCTCAAAATGTTGAACTCGACTGATGTGGATCGGATCGGCAAAATCGATCCGATCCGCGATCCGGAGGCTGGATCGGATCGGATCGAATCAGATCGGTAGTACTGTCGGATCAGCTTGGATCGGATCGCTTGAGCCAGTCGGATCGGCGATCCGGATAGATTCCAACCATTACATAAATTGCAACCTGATTCACAATTATCACCACTTCAATTGCTGCAATTATTTGGTGCGAAAACTTTTTCTTTTCCTATATCCCTTCTACAACGTTTACTGCTGTAAGCTTTTAGTCTTTCAGGAATAATATAAGCTCCATAGCTTCGCCCTTAAAAATAGGAAGTTGTTTAATTCTTGCGTACAGAATATGCAAGATCTAGGGCCTACTACACTATTCTCTACAAATATGCAAACAAGATGTAGGGCCAATTTCATAAAAATTTTGCAAGTTTGCAGGTGCAACTAACGTACTTGCACTTAAATTGCGAGCTGAAGTCGTCAGGGTTTTTTCATAAAACCTTTCCTTTGACTTAAGGAAATTAGATGAGCAAGTTACCAGAATTGAGAACTGTAAAACATAAAAGTTCGTGTTCCAGTTTACAAGTAACTGAGTTTTAAAAATTAACAGAAAATGTTTAAAATATATACATATAAACCCCAAAGATGAAACAAATTGTTTGAAATTGGTTGTATATAGATTTAGGAACTGTCTCAAATTGAAAATCAAATAATACGATTTATTAAAACGTTTCATTTAGCAGCTGATATACGTTTTCTTATGTTTTCATTTTGTCTGTCAGTCAGACTTTTCTACTTTTTGTTTATAGCAAAAACTGGACTAAAAAGTTAAAGCTGTTCTACAGCAGTGTGAAAAAAAACTTAAAAGAAATCAACGTTATCACTTTTTCAGTTTTTAGCCAAGTCAAAAAAATTAAACGTATATACGATTTCGTAAACGCATTTTAGCTGAAAAATACGATTTATTTCGTCTTGAAATTTGAGACAGTTCCTTAAGCTGCCGTTCAAGCTTCAGTTTCAGTGTCCTACTCGCCAACAAAATAAAATTCTAAAGTCTGACCAAAAAATGTAAAATTCACTTTTGGTGGATTCGCTTTGCCGGAATTTTGGGTCAAAAAGTGGTATTTTTCGAAAAAATCGACTTTCAAATTTTGAAATACCACGTATATCAGATGAAAGCGGACACCCAGGCGGTCCTGAAAATCCAATCAAAAAATTTTTTTCGTTGAGCGAGTGGCGAGTAACAACCAGTCAAAGTCGAAAAAGCGGCAAAGATCAAAGGATTTTGAAAATCTAAAAAATGGAATAACTCACGCAATTTTCAACCAACAAAGCTGAAATTTGGTGTGTAGGACATTCGGGCAAGGGGAAAATTTTCCTGAAAAAATCGTGGTTGTAGCATTTACCAATCCTTCTGGACATATAAAAGCGGCACCCTTTGAAATCGCACGGGAAATTTCAAAAAAATTTTTTCACGAGAAGAAAGATCTCATCATTCCGGTTCAGAAAATATATAATTTATGGCAGTTATCTTGAAGCGTTTACGAGATATAAAGCAAACAATTTCGCTTTCTACATTTTTTGGTCAGACTTTAGTTTGAGTTCCAGAAACATCCAATATATAATCAAAGAAGTTACCGTTTCAGTTTCGGTGAACATAATTCTCAGCCTTATAGCTTTTAACTGATAAGGTGATTTCCTATTTTCTTTACGTTAAAAATCCATAGCGTTCATTGCCTGGCTTGCTATCTTTTGAAATTTCTTATGCAGTTGTTTGTCGGAATAATAAAATAAAGCTAGCTCAGTCAAATTAGTTGTATATAAGATGTGTTAGCTTGACACTGCAAATCCGACTTTAAAATAAGTTCCATCTAGCTTTTTGAAAGAAGCGAACCCGGATCGCCGGATCGGATCGGATCGGATCGGATCGACAAATAGTTTTACTGGATCGGATCGGTTAAATTTTTTACTGCCGATCCGATCCGATCCACATCACTACTCGACTCAACCTTCAAAAACCCATCCGAAAGCACAAACCAAAAGCACAATTCACAAAGTACAATTTTGACTTATAAGTCCTAAGTACTAACGACGGCAAACACTCTCAAACATTGCTTGAAATGGGATAAGAATTGAGGGAAACTGACATTTTCCGCGGACATTTGCCTTTCCTTGTGTCCTGCGAGGTGCGGGTCGAAGTTGGGGGCCGAAATCGGTGTCTGCTTACAACTCCGGACGCATGCATGCACGGTTCTTGTCAGAGTGTGTCCTCAAATATTTGGGAAGGAATCTTCAGCAGGATGTGAGTTGTAAGGGCATTTGCAGTATGAATGAAACCTAGCTTGGTGATGCTGCATAGAGATGAGCATTTCTCGGCCCGGCCCGGCCCGGCTTGGTTAGCGGGCCGGGCCGGGCAGAGAAATTTAACCGCGGGCCGGAGCGGGCCGAAACGGGCCGCTTCAGCTCTAGAAAATGTTGTAAAATCACTAAAATTAACTACACATTTACTTATTCTGGTTATTTTATTGCAAAATTTAACATTTCGTAGCATAATTTAGCCTCCCATCTTGCATTGAAGCCTTTGAAATAATATTGTTAGTAAAATTTTGGAATTTTTCTTTTGGCGGGCCGGGCCGGGCCGAATTTTGGAACGGGCCGGGCCGGTGTCGTATAATATTTTTCCCCCCGTGATATTTTTCCCCCCTTTCAGCTATAATATTTTTCCCCCCTCTAAATGAAACCCAGCCAAATGATGCAGCAAATTTAACAGGGTCAAAGCAGCAACTCTGTTGAAATGTTGTTAAGTTGCAAGTAAAATGCTGAAAACAATTTTACAAGTTAATTTTAGTTATTATTTAATTGTTTAATTAATGTTAATTTGCATGTTAAAAAGAAATTATTTTTGCACTTGTTTTAACACTGTTAAAAAAGTAAAATGCAAGTAAAATGCTGAAAACAATTTTACAAGTTAATTTTAGTTATTATTTAATTGTTTAATTAATGTTAATTTGCATGTTAAAAAGAAATTATTTTTGCACTTGTTTTAACACTTTTTAAAAAGTGTAAAAACTGGTAATTTTTGATTAGTTTGTTAATAATTGGTTTTGTTAATAAATTAATTTTGCAACTATTAATAACTGTAAAAATGGTTTTAAAATTTTTGCTTTTCTTATTATTTGGAAATCTAACTTTTACAGTTTTTACGAGTTGGATCTTTAACAGGCTTTTTACCGTTTTTACAAAAGTTTTGTAAAATCAGCAACGCTTTTTTAATATTTTAATGCATTTTTACAGCGCTGTTTCTTATTTTTCACACTTGTCACCGTTGAATATTCATTAAATTTCCCTCACCGCAAATTATAAACAACCGTTGTTTTTAGTAAGGCTGTATCCTCGAAACTCTGATTTTTTTGAAGATGGAATATTTTGATCCTTCCAGCCAAAAATCTTAAAATATGTATAGCTTTCTATTTGCTCCGAACCAAAATGAAATTTTATTTTTAGTTTATGTTTTCTAGGTGTTTTCAAACACTCTTAATCACATCACAGGATGATCTTTAAAAATTTAAATTTACTTGTAGAACATTTTTTACTATTAACGATAACTGTATATTTATACAAATTATAAATTAAAGCAATTCTACTAATATTAATGATAGTAAAAATTTAATCGCCGCTGAAGTAGAATTGTATTACGATCTTTAATTAAACTTCACATTGTAATTTTTGTAGTATACAGTTAACTTATAATACATATATAGTAATAAGAAACAGCGCTGTAAAAATGCATTAAAATATTAAAAAAGCGTTGCTGATTTTACAAAACTTTTGTAAAAACGGTAAAAAGCCTGTTAAAGATCCAACTCGTAAAAACTGTAAAAGTTAGATTTCCAAATAATAAGAAAAGCAAAAATTTTAAAACCATTTTTACAGTTATTAATAGTTGCAAAATTAATTTATTAACAAAACCAATTATTAACAAACTAATCAAAAATTACCAGTTTTTACACTTTTTAAACAGTGTTAAAACAAGTGCAAAAATAATTTCTTTTTAACATGCAAATTAACATTAATTAAACAATTAAATAATAAATAAAATTAACTTGTAAAATTGTTTTCAGCATTTTACTTGCAACTTAACAACATTTCAACAGGGTTGCTGCTTTGACCCTGTTAAATTTGCTGCATCATTTGGCTGGGTTTCATTTAGAGGGGGGGGGAATATTATAGCTGAAAGGGGGGAAAAATATCACGGGGGGAAAATATTATACCCTATAGGGGGGAAAATATCATGGGGGGAAAAATATTATACGACACCGGGCCGAAAAATTTTGCGAGCGGGCCGGGCCGAAAGAACTTTTGGAGCGGGCCGGGCCGGGCCGGGCCGGGCCGAAAAAATCCGGCCCGTGCTCATCTCTAATGCTGCATTGTCAAGGCATTCTTCTGTATACGTAAAGCAGCGCTTAAGCAACTTTAAGTTTATGTCTGTAAAGCTCAATCCATGTCTGTGTGTGTTTGAACTTTGCAGGCTACAGTGTTGCCGCATTTGTGCCCGCAGCACAGACAAGCAATGAAGCACTATAGAACGGGATCAGCAAGGGATTGCACTTGCTGACACAGTACCAAGTGGTATGGCAAAGGAATTTTTGCAGGAATAGGTTTTGTGCAGTCGCAGGTAGACTTCACAGCACTCAGACTTCAGACGAATCTCACCGTCGGTTGCAAGATATATAATTGATATTTCAAGGACAGCTTATTCTATCATTGATCTGTCTATTACCTAAGCCAATATATTAACTTTTATTGACTTTTTTAAAAAAATCTGTATATTTCATGTTTCACTTCGCAATAATACATTTTCAAAAAATAGTAATTACAAAGTTGGGCATGCCCAAAGCGAGCTTATGTCTGCATAATTGTGAAAGACAAAAATGCTTTAATTTAATTTAGATAGGAATTTAGATAGGAAGATAGGAACTTGGGGGAAACATTAGGGTAGAGCAAGGAATATCCGATATTATTTATCACTCACTACTAATTGCGCTGGGTAGGTCCGGGACGCATGTGCTAACTTGGAAACTCCGGTGCATTGACGTACAAAGCACATAGTGTTTTTCAGTAGGCGATTTTAGTTTGTTTTAGTCCGTGATCCAAGATATATATACAGTAGAGATGAGCATTTCGGCCCGTCGGCCGGTCCGGGCCGACCTCCATTGGATAGCGGGCCGGGCCGGGCTGGGCCGAGAATTTTTTAACTGCGGGCCGGAGCGGGCCGAATCTAAACTCAACTCTAGAAAATGTTGTAAAATCACTAAAATTAGCTGCATATTTACTCATTCTGTTTATTTTATGACAAAATGCGTAGCAATGAGTAGCATAATTTTGCCTCTCCATGTTGCATTGAGGCCTTTGAAATTATATTGTCAGTAAAATTTTGGATTCTTTTTTTGGAGGGTCGGGCCGGGCCGAATTTTGGAACGGGCTGGGCCGGGCCGATAAAATCCGGCCCGTGCTCATCCTTAATATACAGATTCTGTGGGGGGGGGCGAAAATTACACAGCATAGCTGTGGTTTCAGCTTCTGTTCAATTCATTCCAAATCTACAGTTTCCAGCCTTCAGAAATAATATAAAGCTGTGAATGGTTGAAATCAGAATTGAAAGATGTGAAGAAAAGTGTGCAGGGCGGGGATCGAACCACCGAGCTCAGGATCTTGAGTAGAATACTCTTCCGCTGATATTTAACAAACCTTATACAAATTCATGATTATTTATGCTACCACTGTAGAATATTAATGAAATAGCGGCTTCCTTCAAATATTCATGTATTGTTGAGAGACTGGTACCCGGGTAGTGTCGCAATTACCCGACGTAGGGCTTCGGGTAGTACCAGGTACAAGGGTCCAAATTTTTGCCCATGCCTAGTTCTAACCTCATGATCGGGTGAAGGGATGAATCCTGTGTCTAGAACCTGAACGAATCCATGTTGAGAGTCGAATTCAGGAGTCGAGCTTCAGGAAAGGTTAAAGGTGTAACCCTCAAGCAAACACAAACAAACAACAATACAACTTACAGTTACAGCAAGCAGGGGTTGGACGAACCAACCAACGTACCAAATGCTCTGGGGAGAGCTGGGGGAGACACAGAATATATACACAATAAAATGTGGGAGAAATAGCGTAGAAACACAAGGGTTCACGGTGACAGAAATAACAGTAATGAAGGGGGGAAGCGAGTGTTGGGTTGGACCCTCCCACTAGCGCCCCCTAGTGGAAATTTCCCCCAATCACGTAGCTCCCAAAGTCACGAGGGGGGGGAACCCACCCAATCCCACGTATACACGTTGGGGGAGCTACGTGACTTGCAAACGTTTCCCAGCCCAAGGTGATGATGATGTGAAGCCGCTGGTAGCTATGCTAGCTACAACCGCCAGCAACGGAAAGGTTGACCGTATGTCACCTTGATCCGTTACATCTCCCCTGGGCTCGCCATCCGAACTTCCGAGAGGATCACTGCACAAATGGCGAACTGGTACGTGAGCTGGTCAAACACATACAATACAGAGCAATGATGCTACTAGTACAATACAACTGTAAACTGCAAGCTGTAAGCTCTAGACTAAATTTGTCAACACTAACAACAAGTGTAGAAAAAACACACAAAAACAAGTGATTAAATACTACAAAATACAAGTGAGTAAGCATATACTAGGCATCATGAAGCACTAGTAACAGTCAAAAAATTAAAGCACAAAGTGACAAAGACATACGTACGTATTAGGCAAAGAAAAAATACACGTATTAAAACTAGAACCGTATTATTAAACTGGGTTTATGTAAGTAGCTTAATATGAAAATACAAATGACTTTCCAAACGTAACTCATTGGAAAGAGGAGTTACCCTCCTTTGGAATGTATAGTCAAACGAGTGTGTTAATAAATGTTAACAAAGAAAATAAGTTGAACTTTGCACAGACCTTGCAAGTTCTGATGAAGTCAGCGAGGTACTGTGCCATGGTCGGCCAATAATACCGTGACACGAGGCTCGCGTAGCAAGCTTTATGGCTGCGATGACCACCAACCATGAAGCTCGTGTGTACTTCTTCCATGATCACCTCGCGGTAATCATAAGGCACGGCGATCGATTTGAATGCGTCACCTCTTCTTCGACCTCTCTCGTCCACGTGCCAAACAAACAGGAGCCCGTCCTGTATGAAGAAGTACGGCCGGAGTTTCTGCAACAGAGCAGCTTCCTGGTCATCATCCGGCAGGAATTTCCGTTCAATCAAGTCCACCATAGGCTTGAATTCAGTATACTTGCGCAGCGCGAGTTTCCACTCGGAGGAGGTGAGCACTTCATCACCAATGGAACTGATTTCTCGCGGGTACATTACTTCCTTCCCATCCATTTCAATTTCCGTTGGACGTTCATAGCCTGGAAGACGTGACAATGCGCCCGGAACTACATTGTCGCGACCTGGTCGATAATCCACAATGAAATCGAACTCCTGCAGGCGCAAGGCAAATCTTGCCTGTCTTCCAGCTCCCAACACTGATCTGTTGTTAAGGAGGTCCTTAACTGCCACATGATCCGTTCTGATGATGAAGGCTCTTGGTCGTCACATAGTGGCGAAACTTCTGACATGCCCAAACCACTCCTGCTCCTTCGAGATCTGTGGCCGAATACCTCTCGTACACCGTGAGTGTCGACTGGCATACGCCAATGGACGTGTCTTGCCGTCCATGCCTCGCCCGGCTTCTTCGGACTGCGAGGAATTGACACGGGCTGTTCGAGGACCGCTCCCGAGCCAGATGGCTCGCATCCACCGACAGGATGAAAATTTTGCTCGAAATCCGGATACGCCAACACCGGAGCTTCGGTCAGAACTTTCTTCAGTGCGTCGAACGCCCGTTGTCTAGCTTCGGTCCACTCGAAGACAGCATCCTTTTTGAGCAGTGCGCTGGTCCATGATCTCGTCAATCTTTGGCAGTGGGTAGTTGTCCTTCTTGGTGATCTTATTCAGCCTGCGGTAGTCAATGACCAATCTCGTTGAACCATCCTTCTTTCCAACCAGAATGCAGGGAAAAGACCACGGACTTGTCGAGGGTTCGCATACCCCTTCCTTGAGCATGGAGTTTGGTAGCTTCTCGACCTCAGCCTCTTGCTTCGGGTTCATACGCACGGCTCTTCAGAGGTCCATACTTGCCTGTATCAATCAGATGCTGATCTATTTGGTCCGACCAGGATTACCTGGCCGGCCACTACGTCGTAGTATTCCAAAAGAATCTTCTTGAACCTCACCTTGATGTCGTCCGAACAATCCATCTTATCAAAATCTACATTGGCCTCAATATCCTCCAGTTTTTCTTGCTCCGTAGGTTCAGGACTGGCTCCCGATCCTCAGCAGAGTGGAAATGTCCACCAGTGGCCGTTTCCGAAGGCATTTCCCGATCCTTATCCGCATCAGGATCAGTTGACTTATGGATCTCGGGTCTCTGGCGTTTGGGTTCCTGGACCGCATAAGTTACTGGTGATTTGGGCCGTTGAACCACGACTGCGTCAGCTTGTTCCATAGATGGCTGCAATGGTAAATCCAATGGATAGAACCCTGGAAACATCCTGTGTAACTTGCTTACACTTTCACCATCCTGTTCCGCCCATAGCGAATAGGTGGCCGGATGACCGTGGAACCATCCCATGAGATTGTAATGGATGGTCTGCAAGTCGACCCCTGCCTCCATTACGCTCTGATGTTGGCCGTTCCGCCTCACGAACCTGGACTGCTGGACAGGCCTCCCCCATTACCATTCCTTTAGGGAGGTCAACAATTTGGTCTCCTCCATTGTAGACACGAATGTAGGTGACCTTTGGCGTCACAGCCCTGACACCAGCCCAGGGAAACACTCCATATGTTTCAATAGCCTCCGGTTTCGTTTCAATCAGCAT